>CM069906.1:89021591-89283422 GCA_036172215.1 Camellia granthamiana
TATATAGCCAAAATTAGACCCCAACAGGTGAGGAATCCGAACACGTGCAAATTGAAAATTTCAATCTGACCGTTGCAGACCAAAAATTCAAACTTTTGAATATTAATATTCAAACAATGAAAAGAATCCGTTGGTCCAACACAAACAGTTTGGAACTGTAGGTCCATTTATTATTTAAATAATTTCAAATATATATATATATATATTAAACTAATTAAATATATATATATATATATTAAACTATTGAAATAGTTAAATAAATAAATAAATGAAGATGTACAAATTTTAGGAAACTTTTAAGGAACCTAAAATTTGAATTTAGAATTAAATTAAATTCTCACAATTTCAAACTTTAGGAAACCACTCAGGAACCCAAAATTTGAATTTAGAATTAAATTAAATTCCCACAATAATTTTTATTGAAAAAATTCAAAAGAATTTTATCTAAAAAATTAATGTTAGACCCGAAAACGACGTCAACTTCCCATTCACTCATAAATGGTTTTGACGTTCCGTCTTCACCGTGTGACTTGTCACGCGGCAAGGAACACTTCACCTCTTCGGACCAACCCCAAAAGATGTTTGGGACCCACTTAAATTTGGGCTAAAAAATATTCCTATATTAAACCATATTTTTCCAACAATCCCCCACATGAATGGAATTTGACGGAGAGAAAATGCAACAACATGATCTAATTATAGAGAGTACAGAAATTGGAAATATTCTGCAAAGGATAGGTAGCTTTTGGCTTTGAACCTTCCCTTGTGAGACACTATTGGATTTACTAGCTTACCAGTGAACATGATGTCTTGAACTGTTCAGCCGTTTGTGTAAACCAAGACAATAGAACTCACACAGTATATTCCCAGACACAGTTTAGTTCTCACTATTGTGTTCATTTTGGCCCTGAACAACCTGGTCTTCATGAGTGCTCTAGAGAATTGCAGCCCTTCACAAATCTCACAGAACCGGCCCAGTTCACACTCACATAGGTGATTCTTATGAAGAGTATCCTGCCATACTCCACTAGGTTTACCTAGATATAAAAATCATTAAAAGTTTTAATTAACCTAAAACGCTGCAGACATCACTATTTCATCATAAAAATGGGTAGGAGTTAGACTCCCCAGTGATCCTTCTGAGTCATTCACAACTCGGTTGTCCCTTTGAACCTAGATCTTGGGATCTCCAGTCAACTAGGTTGGGTTGCCGTTGTGGTAACTCTTATTTAATAGGCTTAAGTCCCATTCCCCTCGATGAATTCTCAACTAACTCTCTTGCTAACCCTTTGGTTAGTGGATCCGCTATGTTGTCTTTAGACTTAACATATTCTATGGAAATAATTCCATTAGAGAGTAGTTGTCTCACGGTGTTATGTCGACAACGAATGTGTCGTGACTTACCGTTATACATATGACTCTGTGCTCTACCTATAGCTGATTGACTATCACAATGTATGCATATAGCAGGCACCAGTTTTGGCCAAATTGGAATATCTTCAAGGAAGTGGCGAAGCCATTCTGCCTCTTCCCCAGCTTTGTCTAAAGCTATGAATTCAGATTCCATAGTAGACCTAGCAATACAAGTCTGTTTGGAAGATTTCCAAGATACAGCCGCCCCACCAAGAGTAAAGACATACCCACTGGTGGATTTTGAGTCTCTTGAATCCGATATCTAATTTGCATCACAGTATCCTTCAAGTACTGCTGGATATCTAGTAAAATTAAGCCCAATGTTACGAGTAAATCGGAGATATCTAAGAACCCTTATAATTGCTTTCAAGTGTTCTACTCCCGGATTACTCGTATATCTACTTAATTTACTTACTGCATAAGCTATATCTGGGCGAGTGCAGTTCATCAAGTACATTAAGCTTCCAATAATTTGGGCATACTCTAATTGAGAAATACTTTCCTGTATATTCTTAGAAAGATACAAATTAACATCTACAGGAGTTCTAGCAAGATGATCATCATCTTTGCTGAATTTGTCAAGTATTTTCTCAATGTAATGAGATTGTGACAAAGTATAACCTTCGGATATTTTGGTAATTTTCATACCAAGAATTACATCAGCAATGCCCATGTCCTTCATGTCAAAATGTTTATTCAACATTTTCTTGGTAGTTTTAATCATGTCATTATTACTACCAATGATGAGCATATCATCTACATAAAGACATACAATGACATAACCTTTGTCTGTGTTTTTAATATAAACACATTTGTCACACTCATTAATTTTAAATCCATTTGACATCATTGCCTTGTCAAATTTCTCATGCCATTGCTTTGGCGCTTGTTTTAAACCATATAATGATTTAACCAATTTATACACTTTCTTTTCTTTCCCTGGAACAGAAAACCCTTCTGGTTGTTCCATGTAAATTTCTTCATTTAACTCACCATTTAAGAAAGCGGTTTTAACATCCATTTGATGAATTTCTAGATTGTATAGAGATGCAATGGCAAATAGCATTCTAATGGATGTTATTTTAGTAACCGGTGAATATGTGTCAAAGTAATCTAGACCTTCTTTTTGTCTAAAACCTTTGACTACAAGTCTTGCCTTGTATTTGTCTATTGATCCATCTGCTTTCATTTTCCTTTTGAAAATCCACTTGTACCCAAGAGGTTTACAACCTGGTGGCAAGTCCACTAATTCCCAAGTGTGATTTTGCAAGATGGATTCAACTTCACTGTTGACAGCTTCTTTCCATAAAGGAGCTTCAGGACTGGACATAGCCTCTTTAAAAGTTAAAGGCTCATTTTCTAACAAAAATGTTAGGAAATCTGGACCAAAAGATTTTGAGGTTCTAGCACGTTTACTACGCCTAGGTTCCTCTTCCTCATTTTGATCTAACTCTTGCTCTTGATCATGTTCTTGATCATTACTAGTAATAGCATCAAAAGATCTCTTATTATTACTAGTCTCTTGTCCAGTCTTATTTGGAAATACATGTTCAAAGAATGATGCATTCCGTGACTCAATAATAGTATTTACATGCATTTCGGAATGTTCTGATTTATGAATCAAAAACCGATATGCACTACTATTCTTGGCATAACCAATGAAAATGCAATCAATGGTCTTAGGACCTATCTTAGTCTTTTTAGGACTAGGAATAGCCACTTTAGCCAAACACCCCCACACTTTTAAGTATTTGTAGGATGGTACTCTTCCATGCCACAATTCATAAGGTGTTTGATTCACTTTCTTTCGGGGTATTTTATTTAAAATATAATTAGCAGAAAGTATTGCTTCCCCCCACAAGTTCTGAGGTAATCCAGAACTGATTAACATGGAAAAGGAGTTTTAGATAATTTTGCCTCAACACAAATTTCACATTTATGATTTGAATCAATGTCAAATTTAGGTAAACATTCCATATTAATTAATCTATGTATAGATCCATAATTAACATGTCCTAGTCTACCATGCCATAAATTTGAAGACTCAAGCAAGTAAGAAGAAGATGTATTATTATTAATAACTGAGGGTACAATAGTCATTACATTTAACTTGAAAAGGCCATTAGACATGTAACCTTTTCCTACATACATCCCGTTTTTGGTAAGTACAAACTTGTCACTTTCAAAAACTAGCCTAAACCCATTCTTACTCAACAAAGATCCGGAAACTAAATTCTTGCGAATGTCCGATACATGCAGCACATTGTTGAGAGTGAGTTCCTTTCCAGATGTCATCTTGAGTATAATCTTTCCTTGTCCTTCAACTTTAGAAGTTGAGGAGTTGCCCATAAAGAGTTGTTCACCATTGTCCATTATAGAATAAGATGTGAACATCTTTTTGTCGGCACAAATATGGCGAGTAGCACCAGTGTCCACCCACCATTCTTTAGGATTTCCGACAAGATTTGCCTCGGAAACAACTGCAGAAAGATTGATGTCATCAACACCATTGGAAATATTGTCCACTTCAGTCATATGGGCTTGAGCAGGCTTCTTGTTTGTTCTTCTTTTGCTTTTGCCTTTGCTACGGCAATCTTTGGCCCGATGTCCCTCTTTGTCACAGATGTAACATTTGCCATTAAACTTGTACTTTTTATTATCCCCCCCTTTAGAGCCTTGTGATGAACTTTCTCCAGAAGACTTACGTTTCTTGGTTTTTGAAGCATGTTCCACCACATTTGCCTTAGACTCCATAGGATTCTTACCAGCCCACTTTTCAGAATTGCGGTTGTCCTCCTCAATCCTTAAACGCACAATTAACTCGTCCATAGAAATTTCTCTGCGCTTGTGTTTAAGGTAGTTCTTGAATTCCTTCTAGCCTTTGAGTAATTTTTCAATTAAGGCTGCAACTTGGAAGGATTCACTGAGAGACATGCCTTCTGTGTGAATGTCATGTAGAATGAGTTGGAAATCTTGAGCTTGGCTGATCACAGTTTTTGAATCAACCATAACAAAATCCAAGAATCTGCCAACCACAAATTTCTTTGAGCCAGCATCCTCCGTTTTGTACTTTTTCTCCAACGATTCCCAAAGTTCCTTTGCTGTCTTGATTGGACTGTAGACGTTGTATAATGTGTTGTCAAGTCCGTTCAAGACGTAATTCTGGCAAAGGAAATCAGCATGTTTCCAAGCATCAACCGCAGCAACCACTTGCCGGTCGGTTTCATCCTCTTTCAGGATAGGAGCATCTTCACGGAGGAAACGAGCCAGGTTCAGAGTTGTAAGATAGAACAACATTTTCTGTTGCCATCTTTTAAAGTCAGTTCCTGAGAACTTCTCTGGCTTTTCACCGTGAGTTACCGGTACTGTCATCATAGGAGAGGGGGTTGGTGCAATTGCAGCCACCACAGCAGTACTTGTTTGGGCATTAGTTTCAGTAGCCATCAATTCTAATATATAAAACAAAATTATAATTAGAATTTACACTACACAGAAAGTTAAACCAAATTCACAGAATTAAATTCTGTAAAAATAAAAGAAACAAGAATGTAGCTTTTATTTTCCAATTAATTTGAAAATAAAATAAAATTTTATTTAAACAAATTAATTCCACACGGAAAATTAAATTCTGTAAAATAAAAGAAATAAAAATATAACTTTTATTTTTCAATTAATTTGGAAATAAAATAAAATTCTATTTAACCAAATTAATTCCACACAAGAAATTAAATTCTGTAAAATAAAAGAAATAAAAATATAACTTTTATTTTTCAATTAATTTGAAAATAAAATAAAATTTTGTTTAACCAAATTAATTTCACACAAAAATTTAAATCTCTTGTTACACTCCAAAAATTAAAATACTGAAAACAGAATTTTAATTAATGAAAACTCAGAAAATAATTTCTAAAACCCAAAATTAATTTCTGAAAAAATTCCACAAAAATATATTCTGAATTGTTAATGACACCAGTATCGTACTACTAGTTGTTGTCAAAGAAAAGAGACAGTATATTACTACTATCTGTCAAATAGCATATAATCACTATTTGTTTTTCCAACCAGAATATTATTTTGTAAATCCACAGAAAATAATTTTCTTTCGAAATTATTTACGAAGAATGAAAAAGGGAAACAAACGAAAAATTCTGTAAACAGAATAATTCGAATCTGTCTTAAGATTGTTGGAACAATCTTCTGTGTATAAAAAATAACTTGAAATAAATTCAAACAAAATAAACAAATAACATACCAGATTTATTTATTGAACCGAATTAAAATTAAGACCAAGTCGAGTGTGTGACACTCTGTCCTTAAGACAGATTCGCCCCGCTACGGTACTTACGGTTGAGTGGCGTCTATCTCCCAGGATACAATGATCTTCACAAATTGTAGTAGTACTCCAAACAATTTGTTCGGCGAACCAAACCTGTGTTCTAACTCTCTGAATTTTATTCTAAATCTAATATGAAGAATAATGCATAAGTGCAGAATTTAGGACAGAAAAAACTGAATTTACAGACTGATTTTTCATCATACCGAACTGCAGGAAAATGGTTGTATATATAGCCAAAATTAGACCCCAACAGGTGAGGAATCCGAACACGTGCAAATTGAAAATTTCAATCTGACCGTTGCAGACCAAAAATTCAAACAATGAAAAGAATCTGTTGGTCCAACACAAACAGTTTGGAACTGTAGGTCCATTTATTATTTAAATAATTTCAAATATATATATATATTAAACTAATTAAATATATATATATATATTAAACTATTGAAATAGTTAAATAAATAAATAAATGAAGATGTACAAACTTTAGGAAACTTTTAAGGAACCTAAAATTTGAATTTAGAATTAAATTAAATTCTCACAATTTCAAACTTTAGGAAACCACTCAGGAACCCAAAATTTGAATTTAGAATTAAATTAAATTCCCACAATAATTTTTATTGAAAAAATTCAAAAGAATTTTATCTAAAAAATTAATGTTAGACCCGAAAACGACGTCAACTTCCCATTCACTCATAAATGGTTTTGACATTCCGTCTTCACCGTGTGACTTGCCACGCAGCAAGGAACACTTCACCTCTTCGGACCAACCCCAAAAGATGTTTGGGACCCACTTAAATTTGGGCTAAAAAATATGCCTATGTTAAACCATATTTTTCCAACACATATATATATATATACATATAATATAAAAAAAAAAAAGAAGTTATAATGAAGTGCGAAATGTAATATCAATTTTTATTAATACAAAATGTATAAAATATCACAAAGTTATGTTATTAAATATATTTATTCATTGTATATAATTACCAAAATATGATCAATAGGATATGTGATCAGATAACTTGCTACAAAATCATTCTATATCATGTTTTTACCAATAATTGGCACAATTTAGAAATTGTTGACAACTTTTTAAATTTGGGATGCTTAAGGATTTCAATTCCTTAGTTTTGCAATTGAAATTTATTTATAAGTTCTCAAATATTTTCAATTTTGAAAGACTTATAACTATTGTTAGGATCAGAAACAAAACTAAGAAACTAACTCCATCACATTCTCCCTAGTTCAATTCTTAAAAGACTAACTCGTTTGAGAACTGTTTGTTTTAGCCTAAAAGCCAAAAAATTACTAAAAAAACTAAAACGTTTATAACCTATACAAAAAAGTTAAATATTCCATTTTCTTCTACTTTTTGCACAAAAAACCAAAAAGTCATTGCAAATATAATAGTTTTTTTTTTTTTTACCTCATATTTTAGCCAAAAACCTAAAAAGTTACTAAAATAACATGTTCCCAAACAAGAACTAAATATGGAAAAAAGAGAATCAAAACAGAGAAACAAGAAGAAGGTGAAGAAAGGAAGCAAAGAAAATTTGAAATAAATATGGAAAAGATGAAAAAGAAATCAAAAATGAAGATTGAGTTGAAGATAGAACCAAAAAATAAAAAATCAAAATCAAAACAAAAGAAAATAAGATGAAACAAGGGAGAACTAAAACAGATAAGAAGAACAACATAGCAATAGACAGAAAGAAGCACACAAAGAGTTGGAATGTGAAGATGACAACTTGAAAACAAAGGCTGAGTTGAAGATCCAAGTTGATGGAAGTCGCTTCACTAGTCTTTTGTTTTTTAAATATTCCCTCTAAATGATTTTTTCAAATGGGTAACTATGGATATTCGGCTACAGATATGAGAAATCTTAGGGAGGCGAGTATTAAATTTTTCAATAAAATCTTGGGGTGGCAAACCTATACAATGTGGGCATATTCTGAACTAATATATTCAATGAATGCATATAAGTTTTGTGAAAGGAAAAAAAAAAAAGAAGAAGAAGAAATTTAATTAAAAAAATTACATGAACATATGATTAATGGTTACTAGGCCAAGCTAAGAAAATTTTTAATGCTCAATTAATATTACGAGCAAGATTGAGTTTATAATTATCAATTTTAGAATTTGATTTGAGAAGTATTTTTGTACAAATTTAAAAATAATATATTAGAAAATATTATAAATTATTCATTAAAAGCGGGCCTAGCGAGGGAAAAATGTATGCAGCCTTACCCACATTTTTAGATTGGCTGTTTTCGTAATTCGAACCTGTGCCACCAAGAACACTAATGGCAAGCCTTATTGCTGGACCAAACCGTCCAATGGTGATGATTAATAAAAGTTCAAATAGAGATGATCACAACCAATAACATTTTAAACCCACATATCCTATTTAAATCTTAGAAAAAGTTTAACTCTACATGGATTTTAATAGGGGTGTAGTTTGCTATTGGATTTAACTTTTGAGTTTCAGTTAGAATGTGAAATGTGTGAGATTAGGTTTAGGGTTAGAAAGAGAGAAGAGAATATGAAAAATAGGTTTTGGGTGTGTATCAAAACCTCCACCTTACTTCATATTTATATATTTTTTTTTGTTGGCATCAGGGTGTCCGAATCAAAACCCGACTAATCCTCAGGGGTGCACAGGCCCTTGGTAAGGAGTTTTCTGCAAGTGTACCATGATTAATTCAAGGGTTTTCCACCCAGTCCGATGGCCCCAAGTAATTATTAGCACCTAAGAGGTTTCGATCCTTGAACCTTGGAGGGAGCACAATCCCAAAACTCAAGGCATTGGCACCCGGCCAACCCCTTGGGGTTAACTTACTAAATATTTTTATTAAAACCATAATGTAGCAATATGACATGAGTGCCCTTAATATAAAATAATAAAAGATGACTATTCTAACACTCCCCTCAAGTTAGCACATACAAATCAAACATGTACACCTTGATAGATAAACGCTTAAAAGACAAACAAGCTTAACAGCTTAGTGAAAATATTACCTAATTGATCATCAAACCGAATATAATGAGTCGCAACTTCGGAAATTGTTTTCATAGTAGTAAATCCCAAATAAATTGACAGTCCACCTCAATATGTTTCGTGCACTCATGAAGCATAGGATTATTGGCAATAAAAATAGCAACTTGATTGTCACAGCATATGTGCATAGGAGGAGGAACAAACACAGCAAACCTTTTGCTTCTGCTTTAAAAACTTTTTCTTTTCTTTTTCTTTTTTTTTTTGTTATATGTTTTAGAACAATTATTGTCATTATGCACCATCAAAGTACAAGCTGGTGGCGAAATATGGAGGACATTATGTTCTTTTCCTTTGGGAGATAAACTCACTCATTGAATTTTGCAGTGGGGTGTTTTGGGAAGATAGTTAAAAGCTGTCACCAGGGAGGACACCCAATCATGTGCTAGCTCAAGCCAAGAGGTTGGTGAGAGACCAACAAAATTACAAACAACACAAAACAAGCCCCCAACAAGCACCAAGCAACAACCAAACAACAATACACCACTAGCAAGAGACTAGCAGAAGCATCTTCAACCTCTAAACTAGCCTACTATTAGCACCTTCTACGTGAAGACTGCATGGTTGGCATTGGCAACACCTTGCACCAATGTCCAACCACGGCCACGGCATGGTGGTGACATGCCAAGACAGCAAGGTGAAAAGTTGACAAAGTGCTGAGGCAGCAACACACAATCCTTGGCCAAAGTATGGACAGCATTTGCACAGATGCAAGGCATTAACATGACCTGAACATGGGTTGCAGCATACTTGGGGGTTGAAGGCAATTAGTATGCAAGACTTGGTCTAGTGGCCAAGACAACCAAATTCGTGGTTGGCTTGATGAGGCAAACAACATAGTGGTTATCAGCAGTTATGCATGTCTATTGGTAGCAGTTACCTATGTTGGGCAAAGACAAGGCAAGCTTGGAAATCAAGAACCAAGGCTGAAAGACAGGAGCAGTTATTAGCAGTTAGTCCCAGATTTGTTCCTACGTGCCTAGGCAGTTGGAGGTGTCAACTGCCATGCCACTTGGCATGCTTTCCTTGTATTGCTGGTTGTATTCGTATAACTGATTGTAAGCCTATATAAGGCATGGCCATGGAACTCGAAATTCAACTAAGTATTGTAAGAGTTTCCATAAGCACTCCTTTGTATTGTTGGTGCAATAATAAAGGTTAGGAATTTCCTTTAATTTCGTATTGCCTTCTCTTTTACTTGTTCTGACACTTTGTGTGGGTGTGTATTGATAATTGGCTGAGACTAAGTGCTGTAACTTAGTGCCATTACAGGCTGGAAATTTAAAATGAAAATTGACCCTGTAACACCTACCAAGATGACTCACCTGCTAATTTTCAATCCAACCTGATCTCACCCTCACAATACCTTATTTGATTCAAATTAGACACAATGTCCTGCACAGAGTAATTCACCCCTTTTAAATTGTGTTTTTCCCATAGAGCAACCCCACTTTCACCAGTTCATTTAACTCCTCAAAATCAAGCTAACTTTCATTAAAAAGGCAATCGTTTCTTATCTTCCTGTTAGTAAAAAATTATGCTTATTCCCAATCGACAAGAATTAAACAATAATTCACACAAACAATTGGACAAACAGATCAAGCGACTGTGTATTTGATTGAAATTGCCTTGAAAGTACAAGGAGTTCTTTGAAACAAATTACAATTGACAAGAGAGATTAAGTAAACAAAAGATAATTTCCAAAAGAAAACTATCAAAGTTCACCGGGTTACAACTTACAAATTACAAAGAAACTACTCCTAAATTACAAAACTAATTCTAAGTCTAAAAGCTAAGAGTTATTGAGTTGATGATGTCCCTTCTCTCTGCAAACTTTCAGCTTTTCTATTTTCCCTTGAAACTCTAGTCCATGATCCAACCTTCCTTGAAATTTGCTGGCCAATCCTTTCCCAACTGCTACAACTGCTTCTTCATCTTTCTCTAGCACTTCACACAGACCTGCCGCATGTCCCCCATGATCTCTAGCACTACCTTCGATAGAGGAAAACATTTTTACTAAGGCCCATAACTGTTTGCAACCTCCTTTGCTTCTTTAAACTTTTTATCTTTGACCAACTCTACTTTTAAACCTCCAACCACATCATCACATAATTTCCCTTCAATTAACAAGCATGATCGACATAGGAAGGCTTTCTAATTCACGAATATGGTCTCCTATAAATCAGTCCACCAAGCCAATTAACCAATTGATGACTAGCTCATGACCTTCTCAGCCAATTGATGCACATGATCAATTCCTTCACACCATGTAGCCCCTTGACTGCTGAAAGACTTCATTTTGACTTCACTGTCATGTGTCATCATCCGATTAATCCACTTGTCGGTAGGAATTTTACAAAAATGGGTGCAAACACTTCCAAACAGACCACATAACAGCAAGGGGAACAATCCTCCAAATGCTCATAACTGACTTCTTGAATTTGGCACCTGACCACCATAAAACAAGGTTCTCAATGATCCAGGTATAGCCCACTTCAAACCCCACCAATTGACTACACCAGACCATAGTTTCCAAACCAAAGGGCAAAATAACAAGATATGATTTACTGATTCCTCCTCTGATTTACAGAATAAGCACAAAGTGTTAGCAGAGCTTGTTAATAATCCAATGCTCTGCAAAAAGACAGGTTTTGTTACTTACTCATGTTGATAAGTACCTGAAAATATTTGTACATGTACTAATTACATTAATGGTTACACTTTAATTTGTCTGATTGAACTCTAAATCACTAATGGAATAACAATGATTCCTAATGTATACGCAATTAGATAATGGGAGGCCATTTGTGTAATCAGTGCAGTGGTTCTTATTAAATACCATTTGTTTCGTTACTCATTTATATAGGCCACTAAAGTACATATTTAATATTTTAGAGACTAAATTGACACAATTACGACATCAGATGTCAAAAAATCCCACAAAGTCTAAATTGACGCAATTAGAACAAGAGAGATCAAAATACAACAAACTTTTAGTTCATTATGAGTTGATGATATGAGTGTTTGAAAAACCAACAGCCACAGGCACTTGAACAATAACTATAACAGGCTATATATTGTAAAAAGCCACTGTGACCTTAAAATTTTTACTCTTTTTTTCAATTTTATTTTAATGAGAGGAATTACAAACAAAACAATACCAAAAATTGATGCAAAAATTAGTATTAATGTTCTAATATCCTTTAATTATGATGGATGCATATGGCAGAATTATATGGCGAGTCCAGACGTAGGAGCAGTGGAGCAACTTCAACAGGTAGAGGCCACGCAGAGCTGCCCGGGCCCCCCAGAGGCGGAGTTGGAGGTGGAGCCACCATCTATTGAACAGGATGCAAAATTTTGAGACAGAAAAAATACTTCTAGTAGTCCATTCACAACCAGCCTTACAATGTATATTCAAGTATAACATGTCCAAGCAAAAACTTTTGTCAGTTAGCATTTCGTTCAATTTATTAAGTCATTTCTAAACCCCATGAGCAAATTTCCAACTGTTATTAAATTTTGAATGAGATCATGGAACCAATGGTAACGCTTGCTTATAATTTCTAACTCGTGATTATTTTTTGATGTTGTTCTCTCTTTTTTTTTTTCTTTTTTTCTTTTGTTAATGGTGAAACAAATTTCTCTTTTATTAATTGGAATTACATAATTAGTTAAATATATTCTGTCCAAAAGAAAAAGATTTACTTATTTTGATGTATATATGTTGATTTTACTATGCTTTCTCCTTCTCAAAACTACTGATGTATACATTTCGTCCATTGCATTTTTCAGCATGCAGCGATCGATCATTTAAGTGATCACTTCATTGAACTTTTTTGGAAAATTTCAGTGAATGTAGCAATTGATAGGGGTTTGATCAAATTTGAGAGCGATAGATTGCTCTTTAAGGGCGATCGATCGCCAATAGAGGTCAATTATTCAGCTTTTCTCTCTCTCCTCATTCACTTCTCTTCTCGCATGGTTGAGATTTGACTTTGTAACCCCAAACAATAACTAGTAAGATTTGATTTTGTAATTATGATTAGTGTAATAGTAATTTGAGGTTTATTATAGCACAGGACTTTAAGAATAGAAAGTGAATAAGACTTGCTATCATATAGAAATTTGATTAAAAACTCCTTTATTCCCTCAAAGCATAAACACAATACAAGTAGTTCACTCTTTACCTCAACAACAAACTTGTTGGTAATGAAAAGAATTTTACAATTAAAAAATATATTTGGTAAAAGGAATAGGGTTAATTATATCAAAACTTCTTAAATTATTAGTGCATATCACTTTATCTCACCATCTATGAATCTATACATTTTGACTCATTTAACTATAAAAATACATTGCCTTCACTTCCTAGAATGTGGCATTTGTACGATTTTTATAGTTGAAGAGTCAAAATGTATGAATTTATAGATTAGGGATAAGAGATGATATTCACTAACTAACAATTGAGGAAGTTTTGATGCAATTAGCCCAAAAAAATATCAACTACATACAAAATGATCCACAATTTAAAAATTAAAAAAAAAAAATGTGTCAAGGGTTTTGTGAAAGGAACTATGGCCTACGGAGGAAGGCTTTTGGTTTCACCACAACCCATAATAGATGATGGCAATCGTCCCACTTTATCTATCCCTTCTTCAAAAGCCAGCCCCATTCCCATATAGAAGTGAGCCTCTATGTGGCAATGGAATGCCCACACACCAGGATTATCTGCCCGGAACCTCAAAGCTGTCCATCCATAAGGCTGCACAGCCACTGTATTCTTCATGATTGGATTAACCAAATTGTACTTTTTTGGATCTGTAGACATGTTGAACTTGCCTGTCCCGTAACCCATGACCCAAAAATCGTGCCCGTGTAGATGCCAAGGATGTGTCTCGCTATTGTTCTTGGTCATTGTATTGGCATTTTGAAGTATAATGTCCACTGTTGAATTGAATTTCAGCCTATAGATGGAGTCACTTGAAGTGGCATTTGTATTGTTGGCTACACTGTAAATGTCGTAGTTGGCAAAGTCGTAACCATCCGAAAGAGAATTTTGGTTAAATGCGTGCTTTAAATTTTGCTTGAGGGCAATTAGATATGGGGTATGGGGAAAGTTGAAGGAGACATTGTTGATGGACCAGCGTACGTGGCCATTGATGGTATTTTGAGTGTTGAGCATCACAATTACTCTGTCTGATGTTTGGGGAGGAGGTAGGATGTAACCTTGTCGGGCCTTGATCTTTACGCTTTGATTCACCCTGGCTTCTACATCGTTCCAAAGAGGGCCAGTGGGTGGAACTGTTGGGGGAGATCTTTTAGGATGGTTCGGGTAGTAATTGAGAATGGCTAAACCATTTGGAGTTGTGCTATTCCGGCTAACCACTTTTGAACTTGCCCAGTAATTTCTTGAAGGGTCTTGATCAGCTTTTATTAGAACAGAGTATGTCTCACCAGAGTAGATGAATAAATTTTTCACTACAAATGGCTCAACATAGTGCCCATCTGCTTCAACAACGGTCATATTATGACCCTGCATTACAAATATAATACTATTACATTAGCAATTAATGACTAGAAGAAAAGAAAAAAGAAAAAAAGAATTGGTTTAGAATGTGGTTGTTGAAATCTATGTTAAAAAAATAAATTACCTCTATTTCAAAACTGAGGGCTGCTAAAGCAGTCAAGCTACCAATCCGTAGTCGGTATGTTTTTCCAGGAATAATCCTAAGAACATAAGGAGAGCATTCAGGATTTGTAGCATTACAAAGACTGGCTTGTATACCAGGAGTAGAGCAATCGAACTGTCCTTTTCCTTGTATCAGAAGTGACTGCAAATTCAAAAAAGTGACAAAAAAAAAAAAAAAAGGTTACAAACCAACCATTAAACATATGTAATTAATCGGGATTGTAAATACTAAATATATAGTATCAAGTATGTATAAACCTGAGGCTCCCCAACCCAAACAAAGGGTATGGAAGCTAGTCCAGCGGCTTGTTCAAATGTGCTTTTGTGGTACCAATCGTTGAGGATGATGCTCCGATCATAATCGTAGGAAAAGGGCTCTGATTCTCCGTCAGGAAGTGCTACGCGGATGGATCCATACAGCCCACCTGTTCTTTGCATTCCATAATGTGCGTGGTACATATACGTCCCAGGCTGCGAAGTCCATTATGAATTGTTCAATCAGAATCTTAACCAGCAAGAATCTCAACAAGGAACAGAACACATAAATAAAGCTTTTTGTTGCTAAAAAAAACTTACCCT
The DNA here is from genome assembly GCA_036172215.1 of Camellia granthamiana. Lineage (NCBI taxonomy): Eukaryota > Viridiplantae > Streptophyta > Magnoliopsida > Ericales > Theaceae > Camellia > Camellia granthamiana. The sequence goes on from CM069906.1 coordinate 89,036,667, forward strand.
ATCCACAACAAATTTGTAGACAAAGGTGTCTCCTGGTAAAATCGGACACTGAGTTATCCCTTCTGTTCCGTCAGACCAAGGTGATCCAATCTGCAAGTAATTACCATTTTCAACTCAACTCAAGTCTGATCTCAATATATATAATAATGTATTAATGTATCTCAAAAATAAGAAGCTAAACATATAATATAGTGGTGTGTACCTGTCGAATACCATGCCAATGGATGGCGACATTTTCAGTTTCCAAACTGTTCTTGAGCTCTACAATGACAGTATCGTTTTGTTGAGCCAAGATTGTTGGACCTGGGGACTTCCCATTAATGGTGATGACCAGTTTGTTATAGCAATCTGGAGACTTGAACTCATGCTTTACCTCCCATTTGAAATGCCGAACTCTACTGGCCTCTGCAGATGGAACACTGATCACTAGACAAACAACAAGGAGGCACACAGACAACAACCTTGTCACAATTTGACAAAGCTCAACCATGTCTTCAATTCCTATCTCCTATCTCCTATCGTCAGGTACAAAATAATGGGTTTGTTATAATAACTGAATTAATTGAAATGGGAAGGAAACTGGTATGCTTGATTGAAGTGTTTGATCCTCTTCTTGATCTTTGTGTATATATATATATGAAGATGTGTTGATCGATTCGAGCCATGTGAAAGTCATAAGAGTGGCTACCTCAGCTATACCTATTACATATGAATATATCAGAGGATTGGGGGTAGGTGGAGCGAGTGGACCCAGGCAAATGTTGAAACTGGGTTGCATATACATGCGCGTACAACAGTCAAAACGAAGACATGTCCTGGGTGTTTCCTCCTATGGGGGTTGGGGGTGGGGAATATTTACGAGTCCAGATCCTCTCCAACCCTCTCTCCGGTCAATGGTTGGGATTTGGCCACGTCACTCTTAACAAAATCTGCAGCTCAGATTAGTTAAAAAAAAAAATTTGAATTTCAAAGAAACTTTGCAATGGACAGTGCGTGTGTTCACACGCTGTCTAAAAAAAAAAAGAGAAAGTGCTTTGACTCTCTCTTTCCCCCTCACAGTCATGGCAGATTCACACATTAAGAGAGGATCTAAATAAGTATACTTTTTGACTTTTTATGAAATATGAGTTGGGTATGAGTTAGGTTTGAAGTGATGTGTTAAAGAGGTGATGTGACTTAAATAAGATGATGTGACTTAAATAGGATAACGACTTTTTGACTTTTTTAGGACACCCCAAACAAGGCCTAAATTCGCTATTTCACAACATTCTACCATACATCCCTTGCAATTCGTCTATTATTTCAACCTCCTCACCGTCAAACCCATTTGGGTCTTTAGTTTTTCCAAACCCTTCGACGACCCTCACGCACCACCGCGACCGCCAGCACCCGTCGGACTCCTCTCCCGCACCCCTACCCCTACCAGCTTCAGCCGATCCAATCCCTCATTCTTCTTCTAGATTTGAAATTTTCAGATCAATTTTTTCAGAGCAAAACGCATGTACAAATCATTAACTCTCCAAAAACAATATAAAGAAAGAAATGAAAAAATCAAAGAAAAGAAAGAAATTGAAGCAACCAGAACTAGAGTGTTGAATTTGGATGATTTATGTGGCTTGAATTTTAGAGAGAGAAAGTGGGTTTGCTTCAAATTTGTGGCTTGAATTGTATTTTTGTTTATTTTCCATTTTTTAGTCTGAATCATCAGATTTTGATGATTTTAACATTTGTGGCTTGATGATTTGTTGGGTGTTCTTCCAAATCTCTAAAACTTTGGTGGTAAATTTGCAGATTTTATCTTTCAATCAATGCGGAATTGTTGGTCACATTGGAGTAAATCGGCCACAGCAGGGAAGAGACAAGGAAGGGCGGGAGAGAGAAGAGAGATCAGTCGTCGGCAACGAGAGAAGAGAGTAAATCGATTGTTGTTGTTCACCGTTGGGAAGAGAGACGGAGAAGAGAAGAAAAAGAGAGCGCAAGCAATATAGCACAAATTTAATTTTTTTTATAGTTTATCTAAGCCATAGATTTTCTTAGGAATGATGTGGCCAAATCTTAACCGTTGATCAAAGGAAGGACCAAAGAGGAGGGCTGGAGAGGATCTGAACTCAACATTTACCTAGGAACCAATAGTGTCGTTATAGGAGAATATTGTATTCTTACCCTTTTTCGAAAAACTTTGGTTTAATGGAGTAATTTTTTGTGTCAATAGTTAGATGTTGTGTGATGCCTTCTTCTATTATGGTTGAATTTTATAAAATGCTTATTATATTTATGTTACATGTTTGAGAGGAAGTAATGGACATATGTATTTGTGTTTGGTAGAAGGTCCCATATGATACCCTCCTAATATATAAAAATTTCTTGATTGAATGGCATCCCAAAATTAATAAATTAATTGTAAGGGTTTTTGGTTTCTCTTTAATTTAAATTAAAATCTAAGGGATTCGTGAAGTCTATTATGGTTCTATTTTGATGATCATGATAGTTTATTTTGAATAGGCCTACGTGTATATCCATTTTTTTAAAAAATAATGTGGATTTGATAATTATAATTTTTTTTTTATTTTATGTTGTTTGTCTTAAAAAAACAATAGTATTTTTTAAAAAACAAACTTGCTGTCAACTTACGAGTAGATTTGGGGTTTAATTTTTCAAATCTTTGTTTACGGGTAGGCTTTTCTTTTTCTTTCTTTTTTTTTTCTTTTTTTTTTTTCCCTTTTTGTTAATACATATTTGGTTTCTAAAACTTACTTTTTGTGTCACTTTAGTAATTTTAATTCTAAAATTTTGATTTGAGTTAAATTCATTTAAATTTTAATAATTTTGTAAATTTTAATTTGAGTTAAATTAATCTAATTTTAACACAGGTCAAGAAGATAAATCAGAGTCTTTTAGAAGAATTGTATTATGAAGGAAACTTATCAATAAAGTTACCTTTTCCGGAAGAATAATATTACAGATCATGAAAAAAATATCATAAAATGCATTATGAAGATCTTTCATCCTTTAATTAGTGTGTAGTGTTTTATTATATGTGTAATCTAAAGGTGGAGAATCTTTTATGATCATCCTCATGACATTTTTTTCATGATTTCTATCATTACTCTATGTGGAAAGATTTAAGTTCAATTGCATTTCAAAATTGAAAAAATTCAAAGTGAAATGAAATGCATATTTTAAAACAAAAAATTTTACATAAAATTTACAAAAATAAAATTTGGATGACCAAACACAAAATGGATATTTTAAGAAAGATATGTGTATTTATAATTTGATCGAATAAAGCTGTGCACCAATTGATATACCAATTAATATAATAACGGATGATGTAATATAGTTTTATTGGTTTTGAGTCTTTTTGTTTGTATAATAAGTGCGGTCCATAATTTTGAAATTGCATTGTTATAGCATATATTGATACACTAATTGGTATAATAATTGGTGTGTGCAACACAACTGAATTTGTTCAAAAGTTTTTGTTCTATTTGTTGTATGGTTATGACTTCTTTTTTTTTCTTCCCATAATTGAATGTCCAAATTAATAATATGATTTTTATGATATTTGTAATTTATCTTCTACTAATTGTATTTTCTTAATTGTTTTCATGAAATTTAACATTCAATATTAGAAATAAACAACAAAGGGGTAGAAATAAACAATACAAATACCAAACTTCTCTATATAGGAGTTGAGCCCCTAATATCACACCACAAAGTGGTGATCACTAGGCCAAATGCCCTGATAAAATAATTTATAATTTATTATATTAAAGAATAGATATAGATAATAAAGATATAGGGTGAATTACGATGGTAATTCCTGTATTTTAGTCTTTGTGTAATTTTAATTCCTGTAATTTTAATTGGCTCAATTTTGATCATAAATTTATGACTTTGTTTCAATTTAGTTCAATTGATTACAACTCTTAACAATTTTTTATGAGATACAAATATAAGTGGCATGCGTCAGATTTTTAAGAGCTAAATTATAAATTTACTCAACTCAACGAGTCAATGTCCACTAATTTAGTGATAATTTTTTATCAAAACATTACTGACATTATCAATTGGACAAAATTGATATTAAAGTCTAAAATTAACAGTTAGATTTGAGCCAATTAAAAGTATATGAACCAAAATAATATAAGGAGCAAAATGTAAGAACCATTAGTATAATTTGTCCAAAGATATATCAATGTAGCCTACAAAATTTTATTTTGTAATTACTTTTCTAAATAATTTATTTCAAGAGCATTTGTTGTTTATAAAAATGAATATTGTATATGAGTAGAGGTAGACTTTGTCGTTATTTGTTTGATTCCCTGCATCACGATCACGATCAATATCTATTCTTGAAATCATCAATTACATGACGTGGTCATTTAGAAGAAAAGTTATTCGGTGGTCTTGAGATATTAACTGGTGGTATCCCGAGAGCATTAGAAATTGTGGAGAGGGTGATGAATAATAAGGGACATGATAGTTGTTGTGATTAACGACAATATTGTCACATGGTCCAAATTTTTTCATTTAGAAATGTAGTAATTAATTCCGAACCAAGAAAAGTAAACAAGAAGGAATTGGCAAAAGTAGGACTGATTAGCAGTTGATTTTTTATATATTTCATGCAAAGAAAGAGCTTTGAAGTTTCTGATCTAAATTTAACTTTTTCTATGTTTAAAAAGTTCAACTTGAGATCTGGAAACCACCCATTTTTTATGTCATGCAACGATCTCAATAACTAGGCCCTTTTATTTTTAAAAAGTTTTTTAAAGGCATTATTAACAAGTTTAAAATTGATATATAAATATATATTAGTGGTGTTTGTCCACTCAATGGGTGCATTATAAAATTTGAAAATTATAAATTCTAATTTTAATTTAAATACACATATTGTGTGCCGTTCAAGTGATAAGTTTACTAGATCAAAAGTCTTGATTTCAAGTCTTAACCTCCTTTCTATATAATTTTACATTTTAAATAAAATAGGATAGTGATATTCTATGTCAACACCATCTCAAGCATTATTTTTATAATAATATAGATAGATATTAATAAAAAAATATGTGATATAAATATATGTAATTATTTTAAATTTTATTAATCAACATAATTAGAGTAATTGTTAACAAAACTCTTTCCAAAGCATAATCGTAGATAATTTGTGGACGCCCCACAAAAACAATGCAGTAATCTATGCCTTTTTTATTTTTATTTTTTTCCTTATTTTATGGTTATTTATTTATTTATTGAAAAAAAGTAAGATATTATAGTTGTAAAGTGTAGATTTCACCAAAAAGAAAAACCAAAAAGAAAAAAACTTTGAAGGTGGTTGGCAAGTTGGGTTTGGAGGATTTTTTCTTTTTTTATTAAAAATCACGGAAAGATAAAATAGACTAAAATAATTAATAAGAAAAATGTCATATTAAATCTATAATCATTTCACTTTTTTGGCTTTGCATTGATTGCTCATGTATATTAAGATAACCATTAATTTCTTTAAAGTGCTGCAGAAAACAACCTGTTTGGATATAATTAATTGTAAATAATTATTTTGATAAGCAAATCAAGTGAAACCATTTGGGTTTGAAACTTAGGATATATTAATTGATATCTGGAGGATTTTGAAATTTTTCGAACAGCAGGGAGTGAGTTTTATAATTTTCAAAGTTAGCGAATAGATTGGAAATCCTTGTTTAAAATTCTGTTTTATCTTAAAATTACTTTTAATTTAGTTTCAATCTGAACTCATGTCTTGGATAATTTTAAACCTTCAAGAACATGAACTTAGGTATTATTTAAGAATAACGGTGAGTGGGGTTGAGCTGTGTTAGTGCACTTTAGTGTGGGGTACTTAGTTTATTATTCTCTTTAGTATTTTTAAAGTAGTAGTGATGTGTAGTTTTCATACTTGGTTCAGGGCACTAATTGGACTTTCATAGTCTATTTGAGGATTATATTATTTCGTTTTCAGGTGAGTAGTTGCATGCTACATATTTTTATAAATGTTCTCCTATCCTAAACTGTTGGAAAATTAAATTGTTGTTTCAGGACTAAACTGTTTTGATAAATTATTATATTATCAATAAAATAAAATTATTTCTGAAACATGTATAAACTTGGCATACTGTAAACTATTTGTTATGGTCTCATGTTTATAATGGTGAACTACCATGTTTTCCGAAACTGATGTGTATTGATTATTGGGACCATCTGTATATTTTAGTCCAGGGAAATTATTCCACTGTGCGTGGTGACTCTGGCCACTAGGGAATAGATCCAGGTTGGGTCGTGATGACTCTAGTGCTCAACGATTATAAGGAAAAGACCTAGGCTAGGCTAGGTGACCTTCAATCGGATTGTCTTAGAGAAAAGGCTCGGGTTGCCACCCTGAGGATGACGCTTGGTTCGGTATCGGATCTAATGGGCTTATTGCCTTGAGAACTGTATGGCATGTTAATTGTTATTCTTGGTATCCAGAAAATTATTGGTGTTCATGTTGTAATTGTTTTAAGTGGAAAATGTCATTTATTATGCTCTTGAGAGATATGAGTATTTTAACTGTTGAACTGTGGAACCTTCTTTTTGAAACAGATTATCTTTATCAAAACTGTATGCCAATTTAGTTTCTGTGATATATATCTTATTTTGGAATTGATCCATGTTTTCAAAACTGTAAATACTATCCATGTTGCTAGCCACTGAGCTATCAGCTGATTTAGTGGTTTATCATTTCTAGGTGTTAGAAGGACTTAGAATGGACTCATGGCATAGCAGGGACTCAATTACATGGACCTCTAGGACATTCATTTAGATTGTTTTAGATTGTTATGTCAAGTTTGTATATATTTCTTTTTATTTTTATTGAGATTCATTTAGGATTATTTTGATATGTGGGTTGTTTCTATCCCATAAGTTTGGATGGTATTGATTACGGTTGGTTTGTCGTTTATACTTGTGGCATGTCACTGGATTGAGTTTGGTTATTTATTACTGGACTATTGTATAGTTGTTCAATGTGATTATGGATTCATGTTTAGGCTTATGTGCCTCGGGCTAAGGTCCTGTTGGCCACGACAGGTCATACCCGAGTTTGGGGTGTGACACCGATGGCCTGTTGACTAACCGGTTCAACCATATTGGCCTGACCAACCCCTTCTTCCTGTGCCGGACTATCATCCGATAGAGTCATCTTATGCCTTCTAGACCTACCACGCCTGCCACCACCACATTCATGTCCTAACATCCTGATAAAGGTAACAAAAGGTATTAGCACATTTACAAATGTGCCGAAACTAACTCGCTCATGTCCTAACGCGATGGACAACAGTAAATCACTGTACATAAGCACATAATCACATAAACACATATGAATTTCCTTCCTAGATAATGACCGTTCCGCGGTGTTGCTAGAGTTCTAATTAGAAACAGCGGTGATCAAGTGCTCTTCTAATAGGACTTCCAAAAATCCGTAGACCCAATCAACATCTTAGGAACCAAATCTCATACCCATATAATCATGTAAGCACGTTATCACATAAGCATACAATACATACTAACATCTCAACCAAGCGAGACAGACCTATTGTGGTACTAACCACTTCCCACGTACCCAGAGCATTCAAATCCGGTACGCTCTGATACCAAGTTGTAACGCCTCCAAAATATTACAGTAAAACCAACCCTTAAAGCAGAGGAATAATAGAAATAATGTGCTTTTATTTATCAAAGTTCGTTTACAAAAGTCAACACATGCGATATACATTCACAAATGTTCATCCTGAATCTACACCATATGTTGCAATGTTAAGAGAATTAAAACTAAACATATAGTCAACTGCCCTATAGGCTTATATCTTTTCAAATCATTGCTTGGTTACACAAAATTAAGCCTAGCTCAATACAATTTAAGCCCTTGGCTATACAAAAGAATATAACAAAATAAAGAAACTCTTGCTCCCAGAAGTCCCTCCAAGCTATTGCCTTGGCGAAGGCATGTCACCAACACTTAAAAATGGTTTTCCCAAATAGGGTGAGCCAAAGCCCAGTTGTCACGACCCAAACCCGCCCCTATAGGTTTAGCGTCGTAACCAGCTAGTAATCCGTGATTACCAAAGGCCCGCTTAACAATAATAACAATAATACAATATAAAGAAGGCTGGCGGAAGTCAATTAATAATACAAAATACCGTCCAATGAGCTGTGGAGACTTAAATGAACAAAAAAAATTTCACACAATTGGAATTATACAAACACTTAAGTCCATAACACATATGTGTTCATAACAAAACATAAGCTAGGGAATTAAATACCATTGCCAAAAACAGTTAACAAAACTCAATAAACATTCTTATCTCATAAACACAATGTCAAAAGGGGGAATTTGAATCACCTAATAAACCCTGACATGCAATGGTTCGGAACCTCGCAGTGAGGCACACTAGTTGGCTTGAAAAAAACAGGATTCGATTGACACCGCTAACTCTGATTCGATGCCCGATCACCTACATATATACAATAAATAATGAGCTAGAGCCTAGTGAATAAAAAATGTGTAAAAGGGTTAAGAATGAATGCCCTTTCAGTATATAAAACAATCAATTGCATCAGTAAAAAATTTATTCGATCAGTATCTCATATTTCATATCATATCTGTCATATAGTGATCATAGCATTCATACGTGGTACATCCAATAGCAAAACAGTACAGTAGGTCTTAAAAGACCGAACAGTCAGTTGATGGCCATCAAACAGTAAACAATAGTTCCAACAATTGGAACTGACAGAGATCTTTGTAACAGTAGCAGTAGCAGTAGCAGTAACAGTAATAGTAGCAGTAGCAGTAACAGTAACAGTAGTAGTAGCAGTAGCAGTAACAGCTAGTTGCTATGGATGCCACGGGTACAGTTAATAAAATAGGATAAATATTTATTCAGTAAACAATATCATTTCAGAAAGCAGTACATTTAATTATTCATAAAATAATTATAATTGAACATAACTTTACAACATTGTTACTCACAGTGGGCTCCTGAAAAACACGTGCTAATCGTTCGGCGTCCAACCTAAACAAACAAATTCAAGCACAACAACTCAATTACATCCATGTCGGATTCAATCACTTCTATTTATATTCGTTGCATTGTTATTCAATTAATTTTTATTCATTGTTCACTTAATCGGTGCTAACTTTCATTCGTTCACTCATAAGATGCAATGCACATGAAATACACTTTAAAATCATGTAAACAGAGGCCCGAAAAGTAGAAAAGATGAGTGAAAAGTAAACCGAACTGCCATGTTGGCCGCACTTGAGGTGGCCTGGCCGCATGTGCGGTGGTTTGGCCGCTCGTGCGGTGGCCTTGGCTGCATGAGCGGTGGTCCAGCAGAATGCTCTCCTAAGTTCAAGAAGGTTGCCCACTCGAGCGAGGGCCCAGGCCGCTCAAGCGAGCTGGGTTGGAATGGTGGTCGAAACTGCTCTGCTGGAGCAGTGCATTTCCAAGCAAATTTAACCTCAATTCCAAGTATTTCACTCCCAAAAACTATGAAGGTGACCTTGACATTACAAACTCCATCCTCAAACACAAGAGTGACTTTAATTCAACTCAAGTTTTCCAATAAAAATCAACTAAACTTTTGAAATGCAAACATGAACATAGATATATATATATATATATATTTGAATTTTGTACCTTTAAATTTCCTAAACTTCCCTTCATTTGCTAGAATCTCATGCAAGAAAACACATATATGATCATGAAACTCAAGAATTATGCCATGCATGGTGGACTTAAGTTCAATTTCCCTCAATTCTTTTTTATCTTGGTTTGCATGTACTAAAGCCTCTAATTTCCTGTAAATTCTCTTTAATTACATTGTGTCTTAGGAGATGATAAGCAAAGGAGCTTTAGTTTCAAGAAATTGGAAAGAAGAATTTACCTATTCTTGATTATTGAAGAAAATTTTCAGTCAAGTTCTCAACTTCCTCTTAGTTCTTCCTTCATTTCTCTCTTCTTGCTAAGTTCTTTACTTAGAGCACTTTCACTCCATCTCTCTCTACGTGTGGTATTCCTAGGTGAACACCAAGTACTCACTCTCTTTCCTTGATCAATAAATGAGTAGAATGCTCTATAATAATAATAATAATAATTCATTACATTAATTAAATTGTAGTTAAGTAATTCAAATTCATTTAATCTCATTATCTAATAATCTTAATTACACTTAATTAAATTATACTAAGATAGATTAGGCTCTAATTTCCTATCTTATTATTTAATTCTAACTCGTTAAAATCAGCGAATCAGAAAGGTTTAATTTTCATTCTAACCTATCTGTTCAAACAATACAAGTCAATAAATCTCATAATAATTAATAACACTTAAATCACAATAATTAATAGTTCCAATTAAGGCTCAATTCAATCACAGTCAATTTCAGTAAACTGAATCAATTTTCAATTAAACTTCCCAAATGGCTCTAAAAATTCCAATGAGCCCATCCATGCACTCAATTTCAATTTGTGCACCCAATAAGATTGTCAATTTCGGTTTCAAAGTTGTAACCTTTTTCCCTATTTGGACAGATAGGCACAAATTAAATTACTAGGCACTTAGTTCAATTAGAATTAACACATAATTACTTAATTAAAATCACGATTAGCAAGTCTGAGTTGTCACATCAGCAGGAACAATCTAACACGATATATGAAATTTAACAAAGATATAAGTATAATGTGCATATATAATGCTAGTGACAAAATATCTACATTTTATATAACCATAAAGCATCAAAGTTCATATTTCAATTCATTTTCCTTCAATTTAGTTCAAGTTCATTTATTTTTCTCAATTCATGAGTCAATTTCATTATCTTTTAACAACTCAACCAAGACTACAACTCAGTGATTTTTCCAATTCAATACACTACCACCACAACACTTTAAATCTGTCATTTTACGAAAATTTCGTCCGCAGGATCGGCACCCATGTATACACATGATTTTGGGACTTTCACCCTGGACACTTCAGCCAACTTAATTTTAATAGAGTCCATCCCCTATCTCCTCCCAAACATTGGAGTACATTCACTTTCCTCCCAAAAAGCATACATATATAATGTATTTAAAACATAGTCATATTCAATGACAACCAACATTAGATTAGTTTCAATTTACTTAATCCTCATACATTTTCTACAACAATCATAGTTATTCTCCACCGATAGCCAATACAGATATTTCTAAATAGAAATACAGTCTTCTCAATAGATAAATTATTCAAATTTCCATAGGTGAGAGACAACACGTGTCCAACTCCACCATTTACATCAATAATCATCCAATTTCACATTATCATTATCAATTTTAGTTATTTGTACAAAATAACAACTTGACCCATTTAGGGTAAAACCCTTTTTTTTCCATATATCAACCCAAATGCCAAAATTAATTATTTTGCCATCATAAAACCTCATATTCGAATCCCATAATCATTTATTTCACATTCATTTAGGAACCCCTCTTTTTATTTCACACTCAAATCGTAGGTTTGTTCAAAATACTCCCAAATCCCACCATTGTTACACAACGACAAATAACTAAGCTAAAAACTATATGAAAGTGTAAAAAATCTCTACCTCAAAGGGAGAAGACGAACCAAGAAAGAGTGCAACTTCAAAGATGCCCAAATCCAACTCTATTCGGATCAAAATGGAGATCTTGAGATGGTCTACCTTTTTATCAAAGAGATTAGGGTGAAGAAATCACTAAAACTACGTGAAAATGTAGAGAGAGAGAGTGTTTTAGAGAGAGAGTCTCAACTTTAGGTTTTAGGTAGAAAAGATTTGAAAAAGTGATGTAAAAAGTCATATTCGCGATCTGATATACGCACAGTCTGCTTGAGCACAAGAGTTGATGTTCGAGCATCAGACACAATAAGTTGTTCTGCTCGAGAGCAAGAAAGGTCGCTCGAGAGCCAAGACACAATGAACAAGACGCTCACCGCTTGAGCGCAAGAAGTGACGCTCGAGTTTAGAAAACACACATCCAGTAGTTTTGCAGACAAGAGGCCAACGCTTGAGCGCCCACCTACTCAAGCATAGGAAACGCCGTTCGAGCATAGAAATCACTCTCCCAGTAGTTTTGCAGACTTGCAAAAATACTGAAAGTTTGCAAAGCCCGCTCGAGCGCAGGAAGTGCCGCTTGAGCGGAGGACCAAAATTCTGGGCAATACAAGGTTTGAAAAATAAGCGACCAACCTGCCCAAATGCAACCACAACAACCCAAAAGCAAATTTCAAAGAGACACAAGGGAAGCAAAAGGTAAACAACAATATGAAAGCATTAAACCCGAGTCCAGGATACCACAAGAGTCAGGTCAAAACCAGGAACGTTATAGTTAAGGTCTATGTATATTTTTAAAAGGGTAAATTACAAATACACCCCTTGAGGTTTAATTAAAATATGAATTGCTTCCTGTGATTTTGAAAATTACATTTCACCCCTGAGGTTTCTAATTTCACAAAAAATTGCCCTTTTTATTAATAAATTATCAAGTCAATTAACAATTTTTAATGATGTTAGAAATATATTTCAATTAATAATTTGGGTAATTTTATTATTGTATATGAGAACAATTATGAATTACATTTTTTTAATTAATTCTGTTAAATAAAAAATACTAATAAGGAGGTATTTGTAATTTTTTAAATCACAAAAGATAATCTATACTTTAAGCAAACTTCAGAAGGTGTATTTATAATTTATCCTTTACAAAAAGAAGGCTCAATAAGGAAGGCCCAAAAAGAAAAGAAAAAGACCCAATACTTATATTTTTAAGAAAAAATAAAGGTCATACATGTAAGCCTATTCATGATATCACTAAAAAAGTTAAAAAAAAAAAACCCCATCAATATGGAGAGACAGAAAGATTGAAATATTTTAATTGTAATGAAATTTAAATAAAAATTTATTGATTGTAATGGTTAGGTGTGGTGGGTGATTTGCAAGGCTACAACAAAGAATTATTCAATCTGTTTAATTTTGTGTTTTTTTGGGGGCTATTTGGATTATTATAATCAGGTATATTATTCTACAATTTTAGAATTTAGTATATTTTAATTGTAATGCAATTTTTTTGGGTAAATTACAAATACACCCATTAAGATTTGTTTAAAATACTATTTGCCCCATGTGGCTTAGAAAATTACAAATACTTCCCTATCAGAATTTTTTATTTAACAGAATTAATTTAAAAAGTGAAATTCCTAACAGTTCGCCTACACAATAATAAAATTATCTGAATTATTAATTGAAATAAAATTTTAACATTATTAAAAACTATTAATTAACTTGATGATTTATTAATAAAATGACCTATTTGTTATGAAATTAGAAACCTTAGGGGGCATAATGTAATTTCTAGAATCACAGAGGGTAATTTGTAATTCAAGTAAATCTCAGGGGTGTGTTTATAATTTACCTTTTTTTTTTTTTTTGTGTGGGTAGATTGGTTAGTTTTGTTTGTGAATATTTTTAAAATTAAAATATGTCTAATAGACAATTTGAATATGGGTATTCCAAAAAAGAAAGTAGAAAATTAATCCACATTTTGAAAAGAATTAAAGGAAAATTCTGTTACAAACACAAAAAGAGATACAATAAAAAATTTAAATGAATATGATATAAAAATTATAAATATTTAATATCAATAAACCTTACTTAGTTACAAGAATAAATAAAAGCGTTGGGCCACCCCCGGATAGATAGTATAGATAGATAGGTCATATGCCTATAAAATAATGCCTTTTGTCATTTTTTATATATATATTTTTATTTTTAAAATTATATAATTATTAAGCCACCACAATTGTTTAAAATTTTTCGAAATATACCCATTGCATAGTGTCTTGTCATTTTTAAAATATTAAATTATATAATAATTAAGCCTTTGGAAAAATTTCATGAGTTTTGAAAAATATTTACAAATAAGCAATAAATTTTATAAATATTAATAATTATAATTATAATTATAATTTTTTCCATTAATATATAATAATTTTATACAATTTCAATTGAATAGTAACTTTTCCTAAAAATTTTCAAAAAATATAAAGGGTCTTGCAGTACATTCAGTAGGACGCCATGCTAGGAGAGTGAAGGTTGCTGTTGACTTTTAAGGATTTTTTTAGATCTATTTTGATAATCTAAACCGTTCATATTGTAAAATTTGTTGAGTATATCATCCATGTAAAATATTAAATTAATTGGATATCAATAATTCCATGATTAAGTCTTAAATATTTTTTAAAAGTTATTAAAATTATATTAATCATTTATTTTTTTTAAAATAAATGTACTCTTATTATAAGATTACAGATTTTTTTATATAAACAATTTACTTGCCAAATTTTACCATATGAACAATTCGGATAGACTCGGGACAAGCCGGCCTCAGAGCAGCACAATTTCCATGCGGAGTCGTCCAACAGACGTTTAAAAATTTTGAAAAAAAAAATAAGGGGCAGCTTCTCTCCAGTCTAAATCTGAATTAGACGGTGCTATCCGGGTCTTAAGAGCCCACTACGGATACTGTTTCGATAATCTAAACCGTTCAATGTGTAGAAATCGTCGAGTATTATAAACCTGTAAAAAATCACGTTGATCGGATATCAATAGCTATATGATCAAATCAGTTTTTTGTAAGCCGTTAATTTTTCGCTATCCATTTTTTTTCATACAAAACTGGTTTGGTCATATAGCTATTGATATCCGATCAATGTGATTTTTTATAGGCTTATAGTACTCGACGAGTTCTACACATTGAACGGTTTAGATTATTGAAACAGGACCCGTAGTGGGCCCCCAAGGCCCAGACAGCACCGTCCAGTCCAGATTTGGACTGGAGAAAAGCTGCTGCCAAAAAAATAATCCATACTTGTGTTGTCCTGGAGGAAGGGAGTCGTAGGCGGAAGTTGAAACTTTTGCCCCAAATCCTAAATACTCTAGCAACCGCGCCCTCCACAACTGGACACTTCTACCAACCCCGCCGCCCCCCCACCCACCCATACCTAACTGCCTAAACTTTTTGTCTCTCTCTCTCTCTCTCTCTCTCTCTCTCTCTCAATTGTACACTTGTTCATGTTGGTTTTCGTTGGATTTCAGAATCACTATAAAAAACTGGCAATCTCTCTATCTCTTTTTTCTCTCACCAACTCCTTGCGGAATCCACCTTGTCTTTTGTCTCCTACTCTAAATGGCATTGGCAAGTTGTTTCCTGCTGCAGGCCTCACCGAGCATTGCTTTGAGATATCAATTTGTGGGACTTCATTGCTCAACGGACTCGGCTTGCTTCAGATCACTCTGTTTTTCCTCTTCCCTCCGCAATTTCTCCCCCAAGTAAGCACCTAATGCCTCTCTCTCTCTCTCTCTTTCTTTTTTGGCTTCAATTTGTACAAGAAAAGATGAAAAAAAAATAAAAAATAAAATAAAATACAAGCTTCAAATTGAAACCTGTGACTTAAATTTAAGTGTTTAAAAAGGAGTGTATTTGCTTGATACATGGGATTTTTTTGGGATCTGGTCAACTGGTTTAAATCAGATTTTTATTTTTTATTTTTTTTGATAAATTCTCTTTCTAAATGTTTTATTCCATCTACCTTATATTCTTTTTTGAATATTACATTAAGTCATGTTTAATGAAATATGACCAAATTATCTTTTCTAATTTTTTTTTGTACATGTTTCTATTTTAAAATTAATACGTAATAATAATCCCTCATTTTAAACCAACTAGGCCTAGCCTAATTCGCAACCATGCCTTCTTTAGGGCTTAATCCTAAAGAGGTCGTAGGTTCAATTTCCCTACGGATTGAATTAAGGAAGTGCTTGGGAGATTTTCTCCCATAGGTATTAATTTAATGACTAACAACTAATATTTGTCGATCAAAAAAAAAAAAAATTAGTCCATAATTTTATGGAGAAAATCTCTCCTTCGTTTTAAAGAAAAAATCTTTCCCTTATTTTAAGAAGAAAATCTCTTCCGCATTTCATGGAGAAAATCTCAAATTATGAATTTTAAACCTTTTTATAATTTGAAAATTTTAAAAGTAACGCAACGAAAAATCTAAATAAAAATTAAAATATAATGTGAATATTCATAGTAAACAACAACATAGAACTAACTTTTGAAAAAAACTAAACACATACTAAATTACAATGTGAATGTTTATAATAAACAAGCATACAACTAACCTTCAAAAAAATAAAATTCATTCCAAAATACAATATGAATGTTCACAATTTATAATTAACATATAACAAACCTTAAAAAAAATAACTCATACCAATATAAACATTTACACTGCAACGTGAAAATATAAAATAAAATTGAAAAAAATGAAAATCAACTAGTTCAATTGTTCAATGGTAACAAAAATGATTGTTCAACTAACAAGTATAGTAACAAAAACAACAAACATATAATTAACTTTCGAAAAAACAAAACTTATATATCAAAATATAATGTAAATGTTCACAATTTATAATTAATATACAACTAATTTTTTTTAAAAAATAAAATCATACTAATGTGAATGTTTACACTGCAACGTGAAAACATAAAATAAAATTGAAAAAAAATGAAAATCAACTATTTTGATTGTTTAATAGTAACAAAAATGATTGTTCAATCAACAAGTATAGTAAAAAAAAAAAAAAAATACAACTAACTTTCGAAAAAAATTTAAAAAAAAAAATTCATACCAAAATATAATGTGAATGTTCACAATTTACAATTAACATACAACTAACCTTAAAAAAACTAAATTTATACTAATGTGAATATTTACACTGCAACATGAAACAAAATTGAAAGAAAAAAATATTCAGCTTGTTTGGTACTAGTTTTCAGAAAACAATTTTCAGAAATTCTACTTTTTTATTTTTCGTATTTTAATGTTTTCAATGAATTTTTTAATATTTTAAGTAATTTTTTTTTTAATTTTTAGACACACCTAACATAAACACACTTAAAAAGTATAATAGTTGTGAAAAAAAACTTTAAAAAATACACTTAATACCAAAAAATACAAAAAAAATACAAAAATTTAGTACATTTTTGTATTTTTGTGTATTTATTAATTTTTTAAATTATTTTTCACAAATATTTTATTATTTAGATACATCTAAATAAAGTACATCTAAAAAAGTAAAAAAATTACTTAAAATTTATAAAATATTTACTAAAAAGAAATACGAAAAACAAAAAATTCAGTTTTAAAAAAACTAAAACCAAACACACTAATTACTATTTTAATGTTTTAATGGTAACAAAAAATGATTGTTCAAACAACAAGTATAATAACAAATAACTAATGATATGTGAACATTAACATCTTGCAAATATGTCCATATCTATTTTCCAACACTTATTTCTCAGATTTTTAAACAATGTAAAATGTGAACATTCACACTGATTGACATAAAAATAGAAATAATGACAGCAATAGAATTAGAAATCCAAAAAAAACTCAATCATTCTAAAAAAAAAAATAAAAATCATCCAAATACTCATCTTCATCATCATCTTTATCATTATCACTATCATTAACAATCTATACAATTTTACTATTCTACTAATCTAAATCAAACCAAACCCACATTTAAAGAATATGTTTATAACAAAATTGACTGAACATAAACAGAGTTTCGACTTACAATAATGGAGAAATATAAAGTTTCGAACACAAAGCAACAATGGATGAACACAGAATTTCAAACACAAAGTGACAATAGAGGAATACAAAGCTTCACCGTAACAATGGAAAAATATAATATTATTTCACCACTATGTGTAAACTAGAGTTTTTAAACCCTACCAAATAGAGAGTTTTGAAACCCTAACACAATGAAACAATATTACAAATGTGAATGAAACTGATAAAAAAGAAAAGCGTGAATAATGGTAACAACCAGAATAGAAGTAGCAACAAAAAGAAAATATATATACCATTTTTCTATGTAATATATATCAACAATTGACATAAGGGTATAATAGTTCAACAAACAATATAAATCAAGAAAAAAAAGGACATCATAGAATAACAGTATAAATATATGAGACTAATTATATTATAATTTTTCTTGGTGGACTTATTAAGTTAGAATATCTCCAAATGAGATTTATCAATAAAAAAATCCTTGAATAAATTCTATTATTATTATTTTTTTGTTCCTACTTCAATTGGGAATATCTCCATTTGTATGTTAATAGTTTTATTTTTTTATTTTAGTTGATAAGAATTGACTCATTTCAATGTGCCCGCGACACGCAAATTGCCTGTCTTTGTATCTAGAGACAGATGCATGATTTTAGCTTTGAGGGGTCGAACGTGTATATATATATAATATAAAAAAAGAAGAAGTTATAATGAAGTGCAAAATGCAATATCAATTTTTATTAATACAAAATGTATAAAATATCATAAAGCTATGTTATTAAATATATTTATTCATTGTATATAATTACAAAAATATGATCAATAGGATATGTGATCAGATAACTTGCCATAAAATCAATCTATATCATGTTTTTACCAATAATTGGCACAATTTAAAAATTGTTGACAACTTTTTAAATTTGGGATGCTTAAGGATTTCAATTCCTTAGTTTTGCAATTGAAATTTATTTATAAGTTCTCAAATATTTTCAATTTTGAAAGACTTATAACTATTGTTAGGATCGGAAACAAAGCTAAGAAACTAATTCCATCACATTCTCCCAAGTTCAATTCTTAAAAGACTAAATATGGAAAAGAGAGAATCAAAACAAAGAAACAAGACGAAGGCGAAGAAAAGAAGCAAAAAAAATTTGAAATAAATATGGGAAAGATGAAAAAGAAACCAAAAATGAAGATTGAGTTGAAGATAGAACCAAAAAATCAAAAATCAAAATCAAAACAAAAGAAAACAAGATGAAACAAGGAAGAACTGAAACAGATAAGAAGAATAACATAGAGATAGAGAGAAAAAGCACACAGAGAGTTGGAATGTGAAGATGACAACTTGAAAGCGAAGGCTGAGTTGAAAATCCAAGTTGATGGAAGTCGTTTCACTTGTCATTTGTTTTTTAAATATTCCCTCTAAATGATTTTTTCAAATGGGTAACTATGGATATTTGGCTATAGAATGAGAAAATCTTAGGGAGGCGAGTATTAAATTTTTTAATAAAATCTTGGGGTGGCAAACTTATATAATTTAGGCATATTCTTAACTAATATATTCAAGGAGTTTTTTTCAAAACTTTGAGGTGGCGGTCTCCCCTACCAGCCCCTTTTGGTCCACCCTTGTTTGTATCAAGAGGCAAAAACAAAAAGAGATAAGGGTTTGATGGTGTATAATGACAATAATTGTTCTAAAACAGATAACAAAAAAAAAGTGTTTAAAGCAGAAGCAAAAAGTTTGGTGTGTTTGTTCCTCCTCCTATGTACATGTGCTGTGACAATCAGGCTGCTATCTTTATTGCCAATAATCCTATGTTTCATGAGTGCACGAAACATGTAACGCCCTCAAAATACAGTATAAGACAACCATTCATATAATCCATGAACACAGAAGAGGTATTATATTTTCATTCATCAGAGTCTTCTTTACAAAAGATATTACGTATAACGCTAACTTCTAATAGCAAAAGGAATGCCCTATGAGCTTACATCTTTCCAAGTAATAACTTGGTTACAACAAAATAAGAGTTCTACCTCTTTACATATAAAGCCCTTGGCCCGAATATACAGTTAACATCAAAGCAAAATAACTAAAAAAGAGTCTTCAACCCCTAACCTCCCAAGCTAAGACCTTGGAGGTGGCATGTAACGCCCTCAAAAAAGTACATATAAGCCCAACATTCATGACACCCGTGGACATAAGAGAATAAAGCATATTTCCATTTGTCAGAGCATTCATTACAAAAAGTATTACATGTTGACAACAAAAGTAAATGCCCTATGGGCTTACAACTTTTCAAGTCAATACTTGGGTTCAACAAAAGAGAGTTCTAACTCTAAACATATTAAGCCCTTGGCTTGAATTACATGTAATACAAATATAACTACACCAAAAATAAGCCTTCAGCTTCTACAACCTCCCAAGCTACAACTTTGGTGGCGGCATATCACCTGCACCTGAAAATGATGTCCCATATTGGGTGAGCCAACGCCCAGTAGAGATATGCTAAATATAATATGAGCAATAACTAAAACATTAGCATTTGATAAATGTTTAACTCATATAAACAAACATACATCCCTTTCATAATCAATCCTTATTCACAAATACATTCAATTCCTTTTCGTTTCATTATCTAAACCAATTCATAGATATGGTTCTCTATTCTTTCAAACAGTTTATGATGAGACTACAACTCATGTTAACTATGATGAGACTAAATAAACATCATTCATACACTTCCATAACTTGCCATTTTACGGAACTACGTCTGAGGGAATCGGCACCCAAATATAGATAAGATTTCGAGACTTTCACCCTGGACACTCCGGCCAACTTAATTATCCATGGAGTCTATCCCCTATCTCCTCCCAAACAATGGAGTACATCCCCTATCTCCTCCCAAACAATATACATATACAATGTATTTACACACGTTGCCATATACAATGACCAACTCAATCACATATACAATGTTTACATTCGATCGTCATATTCAATGACATATTTCAATTGATTAGTTTCAATTTACCTAATCAACATACAGTTTCTACAGCAATCATGGCTATCCTCCACCGATAGCCCAAAACGGATATATCTAAATAGATAAATAAATTTCTCAACAGATAATATACACATTTTCCATAGGTGAGTGATTCATCAATCCAACTACACCATTTAACCACAATTTCCTCCAATTTCATGATTTTCAAACCAATTTCATATTTCCATAATGATTTCGTCATTTATACAAATATATATATAGTTCAAATTAGGGCATTTTTCCCCTTTTCCCAAATAGTGCACCCAAGGCCAAATCTCACCATTATACACAAACAACCCCATTTTCAAGGTCTCACATATATATGGAACCCAAAATAGGAAACCCCCCTTTCAAATATCAAAACCTAACCTTAACTTTACCCAAATCTTCCACAAACCCACCATTTATACAAAATGACTAATAGTTATGTTAAAACCCATATATAAGAGTAGAATATCCCTACCTTAAGAAGAGAAGACGAGCCAAGAAAGAGATAAGCTTCAAAGATGCCGAAACCCCACTCTATTCGGTTCAAAAGGTAGATCTTGAGATGCTCCAACTTTTTAATAAAGACACAAGGGTGTAGAGATCACTTGATCTAGGTTAAAATGAAGAGAGAGAGAGAGAGTATTCTAGAGAGAGAAGCTTTCAACTTAGGGTTTTGGAAAGTTTAAGAGAGAGAAAGGACCGAAAAAGTGATTTAAAATGTCACTTTCGTGATCTGATATACGTACAGTCTGCTCGAGCGGAGAATTTGACACTCGAGCGTCAGACACAAAAACTCGACCCGCTCGAGCGCAACAAAGGCTGCTCAAGCGCCAAGACACAACAGCAAGGCACTACCCGCTCGAGCGTAATGAGACCCGCTTGAGCGTAGAATATACACGTCCAGTATTTTACAGACTTCAGACGATCGCTCGAGCGCAAGAAAGGCCGTTCGAGCTCAGACCCACTCGAGCGTGAAAAACACTTCTGCAGTATTTCTTTCAGACGTACAAAGTACTGAGTGATTGCAAACCCCGCTCGAACGCAAGAAGGCCCGCTCGAGCGGAAGACCAAAATTCTGGGCAACAAGGTTCTAGACCAATTAGTAACCAACCTATTCTAAACACGCCCAAGACATTTCAAAACTCAAATTCAAAAAGTAAGAGGAGGAAGAAACATAACAACAACATTAAACCATAAGGCCCGAGTCCGAAACACCATAAAGGTCGAGTTAGAAACCGGGATCGCTATAACCTCCCCTCCTTAAAGAATTTCGTCTCCAAAATTACAAATTAAGTTCAAAATCAACATTTGGTCATTCCTAACCATGTTATTCTTACAAATCCAATACCATGACCCATCATCCGGTCATTTATTTTCACCGACTCGATACACGAGCCCCATATCGAAACGAAATTCACAATTTTCAAAACATTAACAATGTTTAATGAAAATTCAAATTCTCAAGAAGTGTACATGGCATATACAATGCTCCCAAGGTAATACAATACACGTGATATTCCATATTCCCAAACATATACAATGTTTACAAATAATTCGTGTTTCCAAGATGTCCATAACATATACAATATTCTTATAATTTAAACATATACAATGTTTCACACCCCAAACATATTCAATGTTCTTAGAGTTCATCAACAAAACAAGATTTTCATTATATTCTCAAACATTAATAAACAGATCTAGATACTTCTCTCGGACCTCCATTTCACGTTCCCAAGTCGCTTCCTCAACTCCGTGATGTTTCCACAATACTTTGACCAAGGAAATCGTCTTGCCTCGCAAGACTTGGTCCCGTCTATCCAAGACCCTCATTGGTCTCTTCTCATATGAAGCATCCTCATTTACTTCTAAGTCGGTTCAATCCAATACATGTGATGGATCCGGCTCATATTTCTGAAGCATACTAACATGAAACACACCATGTACTCTGGACAGCTGCGGCGGCAACGCTAAACGATAAGTAACCTCCCTAATCCTCTCAAGGATCTCAAAAGAACCAATAAACTGAGGGGACAACTTCCTACTTTTCCCAAACCTCATCAAACCCCGTCTAGGTGATATTTTCAGAAAGACATGATCACCCACCTCAAATGACAAAGGTCTCCTCCTACAGTCGGCATAACTCTTTTGGCGACTCTGAGCTGTAACCAGTCTCTTACGAATAAGTGCCACTTTCTTCGTCGTTTCTTGAACCAACTCCGGGCCCAACAAAGGTGCATCACCCACCTCGGCCTAACACACTGGAGATCTACACAGTCGGCCATACAAGGCCTCAAATGGTGCCATATCAATACTCGATTGGAAACTGTTATTGTAGGCAAACTCCACTAAAGGTAGGTGTCTCTCCCATGACCCCTTAAAGTCAATGACACAGTCTCGTAGCATATCCTCAAGTATCTGAATAGTGCGCTCGGACTGCCCGTTAGTCTGAGGATGGTAAGCCATGCTAAAGGTCAACCTAGTGCCCAAGGCACTCTGCAAGCTCTGCCACAACCGGGCAGTGAAACGCGGATCTCTATCTGAGACAATCGATACTAGGACCCCGTGCAACCTCACTATGTCCCGAATATATAAGTCGGCAAGGTGATCTACCGAATCTCTTACGCGCATAGGAATAAAGTGCGCCGACTTAGTCAACCGGTCAACCACCACACAAATGGCATCACTACCCCGTTGAGTCCTTGGAAGACCCACGACAAAATCCATCGTGACGTGCTCCCATTTCCACTCGGCTATAGGCAAGGGTTGTAACAAACCCGTTAGCCTTTGATGCTTGGCCTTCACTTGCTGACAAGTAAGGCATTTTGACACAAACACCGCCACATCTTTCTTTATACCTCTTCACCAAAACTGGCGACTCAGATCATGATACATCTTTGTGCCCCCCAGATGCACCGCAAGGCATGAATGGTGAAACTCTCGGAGTACTTCCTCTCGACAAGACTCCGGCACAAATAAGCGGTCTCAGTACCTCACACTCAGGTCGGGATACACAGTCAAATCCTTCTCTACCTTCCCACTAGAAATCTTTTCCTGGAGGGATTCTACCTCAAAGTCACCCTTCTATACCTCTAACACCCGGTTCACAAGCGTAGGTTGTGCAACTACAGAAAACAAGGCTGCAGACTCCACAGACTCGCCCAGACGCAAGTCAAACTCACCAAGAGCACCCAATATCTCCCATTCCCGGATAGCAATACAAGCTACATCACTAATGGATTTCCTACTAAGGGCATCAGCCACAACATTGGCCTTCCCTGGATGATAATGCAACTCGTAATCATAATCTTCAATGAACTCCATCCACCTTCTCTGCCTCAAATTCAAGTCTTTCTGTGTAAACAGATACTTCAGACTTTTATGATCCGAGAACACCTCGAATTTCTCACCATAAAGATAGTGCCTCCAAATCTTCACGGCAAATATCACAGCCGCTAACTCTAGGTCACGAGTAGGGTAGTTCCTCTCATGTGTTTTCAACTGACGTGAGCCATAGGCTACTACTTTCCCTTCTTGCATCAACACACGACCCAAACCCTCTCATGAGGCATCACAATACACTGCATAACCCAAACCCCTCTCCGGAATAATCAAGACTGGAGCGGTGGTAAGTCTAACTTTAAGCTCTTGGAACGACTTTTCACAAGTCTCATTCCATACAAATTTGACTCCTTTCCGCGTCAATCTAGTCAAAGGCGAAGCTAGCCTGGAGAAATCCTTCACAAATCGACGGTAATACCCGGCCAACCCCAAGAAACTACAGATCTCGAAGACATTCTTAGGTTGTGCCCAATCCTGCACTACCTGTATCTTGGATGAATCTACAGTCACCCCTTCCCTAGATACCACATGGCCTAAGAATTTAACCTCTCTTAGCCAGAACTCACACTTCCCAAACTTAGCATACAGCTTATGGGCCCTAAGCAACTCAAGCATCACTCGCAATTGTTCCTCGTGCTCTTCCTCAGAAGGTGAATAAATCAAAATGTCGTCCACAAAAACGACCACAAAGCGATCTAAGAATTCCCGGAAGATCCGGTTCATCAAGTCCATAAACACAGCCGGTACATTGGTCAGCCCAAAAGGCATCACCAGAAACTCATAATGGCCATACCGCGTACGAAATGCCGTCTTCGGGATATCTTCCTCCCTGACCCTCAACTGATGGTAACCCGATCTCAAGTCTATCTTAGAGAAACAACGGGATCCTTTCAACTGATCAAACAAATCGTCTATACGAGGCATAGGATACTTATTCTTAACTGTAACCCGGTTCAATTTTAGATAATCAATGCAAAGTCTCAAAGCCCCATCTTTCTTTTTAGTAAAGAGGGCCGATGCTCCCCAAGGCGAAGTACTAGGGCGGATAAAACCCTTATCTAGTAACTCTTGGAGTTGAATCTTCAACTCACTCAACTAGGCTAGGGCAAAACGATACGGTGCCATGGAAATCAGTGCCGTGCTAAGCACTAAGTCAATAGAGAACTCGATCTCTCGATGGGGTGGTAAACTAACAAGATCCTCGGGAAAAACGTCTGAATACTCACAAACCACTCTTGGCAACTCAGTCCCGGTCTCATCACACTCACTACTCATAAAGCTAGCGAGAAGACAACTAACCTCACTCCGCCCTCGCGGATCATACACCGGTGGTAAGACTCTACCAACTCGATCCCCCAAGAAATGAAAACCGTCACCGCTCAAGGTACATACAGTAACCCTCTGACGGTAGCAATCTATAACAGCCCGGTATGACGATAACCAGTCCATACCCAAAATCACATCACCCCCAGATATATCCATCAATATAAAAGAAAACGGAAGCCGACGATCGATGACCTCTATATCATAACCCCAACACCTTTGTTTCAAAACCACCTAACCCCCAATAAGTGATACAACACAAATAGGAGATACTAACTGCGCCAACTCCAATCCCAAAACAGATGCAAATGCAGAAGATATAAACGAATGGGACGCACTGTATCAATTAACACATTAGCAACCGAGTTGCAAAACAAAAAAGTACCTCTCACAATAGATGGAGCCGGTACAAGATCCGGTGCTGTAATAACATACACGCGCCCTGTAGGTCTTTGATCTACCTGCTAACCTCTCGGAACATAAGACTGCTGCACAGACTAAGCCGAAGAGGCTCCCTGATTAGCCCTCAAGGCTTAAACTGACTGCGCTGGCTGATAACTCTGTGTCTGCTTCGAACCAGATGTACCAGGTGTGCCACCCAACTGTGGGCAAAACCTCTTCAAGTGCCCCGTCTGCCTACACTGATAACAAGTGAGCGGCTGGCCTCTGCCTTGACTCTGGCCCTAAGAACGAGCCGAAGATGATGCTGCACGTTGCCCTCCTCCTCTCTACGGGCAAGCTGGAGACTTATAGCCCAATTGACCACATTTATAACAGGTGATGTCTCCCTGTCCGCCTCTCCCAGAACTCGAACTCGAACTCGGTACTAGAATAGTAGACCTCGAATGCACTCCCTGGGACTACTGAGGGTTAGAACCCATTTACTTCTTACCGTCCCCCTGATCATCTTGATTCCTCCTAAAGCCCCTCATCCTCTCTTCCTCCGCATGCATAATGGTCTCAAGATGGGCAGCAGCCTCCACAAGGCGCCGATAATCTCTAATCATGGACCCGGTAACTCGAAACATGAGTCCGGTCCTCAACTTCTTCTCGAACTCCAGACAACGGCGTTCCTCAGTCGTCACTAACTTCGGAGCAAATCTAGACAAGCTAGTAAACGTGGCCTCGAACTCTGCCATAGGCGTATTCAACTGCTTGAGCTAAGAAAACTGATCCCTCAACTTCTCCCTCATCGTAGCCGGTAAATACTTGTCCTGGAAGGCTTCAACAAAGGCTTCCCAAGTCCCACCAATGCGCCCCTGCACATACTTCCACCACTGACATGCGTCTCTCTTCAGTTGGAAGGATGCCAAGGTCACTCGCAAAACTCCGTCTTCGATGCCAAGCATCTCAAACGTCTTCGTCATCTGCTCCAACCAGTTGTCAGCCTTCAATGGCTCCTTAGGGTCACCCAAAAACTCGTCCGGATTCGACCGAAAGAACTCCCTCTTCAGAAAAGACGGCCCTGCCTCAGCTACATGGACCTGGACTTGATTCTCAACCCTGAGAATGTCCATAAATTCCCTCAATGCTCCTGGCATTTCGCGGGCTAAGGCGCCTATGGCCTGTTGACCTACTGGCTCGGCCACGTTGGCTTGATCAACTCCCTCCTCCTGCGCCAGAATCTCATCCGGTATAAACATCTCCTGCTTCCTAGGCCTACCACGCCTACCACCACGACCTCGTCCTGACATCCTAATAAAGGTAACAAAGACATTAGCACATGCACAAATGTGCCGAAGCTATTTCACTCGCGTCGTAATACGATGGACAATAGTAATTCATTCCACATAAGCACATAATCACGTAAACACTTACGAATTTCATTTTCGGATAGTAACCGTCCCGTGGCGTTGCTAGAGTTCCAGTTAAAAACAGCAGTGATCAAGTGCCTTTCCAACAGGACTCCTAGAAACCCATAGACCCAATCAACATCCTAGAAACTAAATCCCATACCCATATAGTCACACAAACATGTTATGATATAAGCACATAACATTTCACTTAAGTCTCTAACAAGCAAGACAAACTCATTGTGGCACTAACCACTTCCCATGTATCCAAAGTATTCAAACCCAGTACGCTCTGATACTAAGTTGTAACGCCCTCAAAATACAGTACAAGACAACCATTCATATAATCCATGAACACAGAATAGGTATTATATTTTCATTCATCAGAGTCTTCTTTACAAAAGATATTACATGTAACGCTAACTTCTAATAACAAAAGGAATGCCCTACGGGCTTACATCTTTCCAAGTAATAACGTGGTTACAACAAAATAAGAGTTCTAACTCTTTACATATAAAGCCCTTGGCCTGAATATACAGTTAACATCAAAGCAAAACAACTACAAAGGAGTCTTCAACCCCTAAACCTCCCAAGCTAAGACATTAGAGGCGGCATATCACCTGTACCTGAAAAATGGTGTCCCAAGTAGGGTGAGCCAATGCCCAGTAGAGATATGCTAAACAACATATGAGAATTAACTAAAACATTAGCATTCGATAAATGTTTAACACTTATGAACCATCTTAAACCTTTTCCATAATCAATCGACATTGATATCCACATTTCGATTTACATCCAGTTATTACCCAAGTCAATTCATTGACATAATTCATTATCATATAAACAATTCAAAATGAGACTACAACTCATTCATCAACATTTCAATCATAAACATCATTCATACACTTCCATAACTTGCCATTTTACGTAACTACGTTCGAGGGAATCGGCACCCAAATATAGATAAGATTTCGAGACTTTCACCCTGGACACTCCGGCCAACTTAATTATCCATGGAGTCCATCCCATATCTCCTCCCAAACAATGGAGTACATCCCCTATCTCCTCCCAAACAATATACATATACAATGTATTTACACACGTTGCCATATACAATGACCAACTCAATCACATATACAATGTTTACATTCGATCGTCATATTCAATGACATATTTCAATTGATTAGTTTTAATTTACCTAATCAACATACAGTTTCTACAGCAATCATGGCTATCCTCCACCGATAGCCCAAAACGGATATATCTAAATAGATAAATAAATTTCTCAACAGATAATATACACATTTTCCATAGGTGAGTGATTCATCAATCCAACTACACCATTTAACCACAATTTCCTTCAATTTCATAATTTTTAAACCAATTTCATATTTCCATAATGATTTCGTCATTTATACAAATATATATATAGTTCAAATTAGGGCATTTTTCCCCTTTTCCCAAATAGTGCACCCAAGGCCAAATCTCACCATTATACCCAAACAACCCCATTTTCAAGGTCTCACATACATATGGAATCCAAAATAGGAAACCCCCCTTTCAAATATCAAAACCCTAACCTTAACTTTACCCAAATCTTCCACAAACCCACCATTTATGCAAAATGACTAATAGTTATGTTAAAACCCATATAGGAGAGTAGAATATCCCTACCTTAAGAAGAGAAGACGAGCCAAGAAAGAGATAAGCTTCAAAGATGCCGAAACCCCACTCTATTCGGTTCAAAAGGTAGATCTTGAGATGCTCCAACTTTTTAATGAAGACACAAGGGTGTAGAGATCACTTGATCTAGGTTAAAATGAAGAAAGAGAGAGAGAGTATTCTAGAGAGAGAAGCTTTCAACTTAGGGTTTTGGAAAGTTTAAGAGAGAGAAAGGACCGAAAAAGTGATTTAAAATGTCACTTTTGCGATCTGATATACATACAGTCTGCTCGAGCGGAGAATTTGACGCTCAAGCGTCAGACACTAAAACTCGACCCGCTCGAGCGCAACAAAGGCCGCTCAAGCGCCAAGACACAACAGCAAGGCACGACCCGCTCGAGCGTAATGAGACCCGCTTGAGCGTAGAATATACACGTCCAATATTTTACAGACTTCAGACGGTCGCTCGAGCGCAAGAAAGGCCGTTCGAGCTCAGACCCGCTTGAGCGTAAGAAACGCCGCTCAAGCGTGAAAAACACTTCTGCAGTATTTCTTTCTGACATACAAAGTACTGAGTGATTGCAAACCCTACTCGAGCGCAAGAAGGCCCGCTCAAGCGGAAGACCAAAATTCTAGGCAACAAGGTTCTAGACCAATTAGTAACCAACTTGTTCTAAACATGCCCAAGACATTCCAAAACTCAAATTCAAAGAGTAAGAGGAGGAAGAGACATAATAACAACATTAAACCACAAGGCCCGAGTCCGAAACACCATAAAGGTTGAATTAGAAACCGAGATCGCTATAAAACATATTGAGGTGGACTGTCATTTTATTTGGGGTTTACTACTGTGAAAACAATTTCCGAAGTTGCGACTCCTTATATTTCGTTTGATGATCAATTAGGTAATATTTTCACTAAGTTATTAAGCTTGTCTATCTTTTAAGCGTTTATCTATCAAGGTGTACATGTTTGATTTGTATGCGCTAGCTTGATGAGGAGTGTTAGAATAGTCATGTGTCTTTTATTATTTTATATTGAGGGTACTCATGTCATATTGCTCCATTATGGTTTTAATACAAATATGTAGTAACGTAACCCCAAGAGGTTGGTTTGGTGGCAAGGCCTTAAATTTTGGGGGTGTGCTCCCTCAAAAGTTCAGGGATTGAAACCTTTTAGGTGTTAATAATTACTTCGGGCCATCGGACTGGGGAAAAACCCTTGAATTAACCGTGGTACACTTGCAGAAAACTCCTTACCGAGGGTCTGTGCACCCATGAGAATTAGTTGGGTTTTGATTTAGACACCCTGATGCCAATAAAAATATATATATATATATGTAGTAAGGTGGAGGGTTTGATACACACCCAAAACCTATTTTTCGTATTCTCTTCTCTTTCTTTCTAACTCTAAACCTAATCTCACACACTTCACATTCTAACTTTTATTAATCATCACCATTGGGCGGCTTGGTCCAACGATAAAGCTTGCCATTAGTGTTCTTAGTGGCACGGGTTCGAGTTACGCAAATAGTTTCTCTAAAATTGTAGGTAAGGCTACATACATTTTTCCCTCGCTAGACCCCGCTTTTAATCAATAATTTATAATATTTTCTAATATATTATTTTTAAATTTGTGCATAAATACTTCTCAAATCAAATTCTAAAATTGATAATTATAAATTCAAACTTGCTCATAATATTAATTAGGCATTAAAAATTTGCTTAGCTTGGCCTAGTAACCATTACTCATATGTTCATGTAAAATTTTTAATTAAATTTCTAGTTTTCTTTTCCTTCACAAAACTTATACACCCTATTTGGTTTCAGTTTTCAGAATTTACCTTTCAAAAAATTTTACTTTTTCGTTTTTCAAATTTTTTTTGTTTTCACTGAATTTTTTTAATATTTTAAGCAATTTTTTTAAAAAAATTAGACGCACCTAACATAAATACACTTAAAAAGTATAATATTTGTGAAAAAAAATCTTTAAAAAATTCACTAAATGCCAAAAATACAAAAAAATTTGTACATTTTTCATATTTTTGTGTATTTGTTAATTTTTTTACAAATATTTTACTATTTATATACATCTAAGTAAAGTGTATCCAAAAAAATATAAAAAAATACTTAAAATTTTAAAAATATTCAGTAAAAACAAAAAAAAAATTGAAAAACAAAAAACTCAATTTTTAAAAAACTGAATTCATAAAACTAAAACCAAACTACATTCATTTCACATAATTTTTTCCCCAATTATTATTTAACATCACATAATTTATTTGTATTCTATATGGATGCGTTTGTTTGGATGGACTGGATAAGAGGGGATTGTAATCCATCGGATTGTTAGTCCTGGGATACATTGTCCCTGGACTATTTGGTCGGACTGGATTTGTATCCTATGTTTGTTTAGTCATGGGATTAGAGGTCTGGATTGGACTATTCTATTGAATCCCATGTTTGTTTGGGATATTATGGAGAAGGATAAATGTTCAAAAGATTATTTTGCCCTTTTGAATTATTTACTAAATAATAAGAATATTAAAACTGAATCATAAATGTTATTTAATTTGTTTACTAGAACTTTTAAAATATTAAATAAATAGAATATTAATAAATATCACACAAATTTATTTTAATTTGTAATTGAGATTTTTAATTTTTTTTTTTTACTTTATTAAGTATAATTAATACCATGAATGCACCAAATATGAAATTTTTTTGACTTCATGCCTAATTCTAGTAGATGAGGACAAGGTAGCAATTGTGATAATAACATGACAAAGTTCTTGACTTCATGCGTCACAGATTTTTTTGACTTCATGCCTAATTCTACCTTGTCATGCCAATTTTCTCGAGTGTTCAACTAAACATCTAGCTAGATTTTTAGTGTAGCTAGATTTTTGTATAAAAAGAATATATATCACAACCCTTGATATAAAAAATCACAATTTTATTATCATAAAAAATCAAATGATAACCTCAAAGCAAAAAAATCTGAAAACACAATTTGTGAACACCCTTACATAAAAAAATTGTGATACATATTGCTTTGTCATGTTATTATCAGAATTTTTTTGCTTTGTCATAACCAGAAATCTGGAAACACAATACAAAGCCAACCACAGAAAGACAATATATACAATTTCAATTAAACACCATAAAATGTATATAATTTCAATTTCAATTATTCAATTATAAACACCATAAAGGCAATATATACAATTTCAATTATTCAATTATTCAATCAAGTGGCAATATAAACACCATAAAGGAAAAGAGCTAATAAGGATACTTCACAATTTCTATTATGATCCGAAGTCTAAAGCAAAGATACTATACAAAGCCAACCACAAAATGCCATATATATAAAAAGCATCCCAATTATAGTTAACAAAATACGGGTGCTTGTACACAAAAGAAGCAATAATTAAGTCTATCAACAAGTTTATAATAGACTTAACAAAAAGCATTCCCTACCATGCATATCAAATCATGGCCAAAAAGAAAATACTCCAATAAAATGCAACAAGTTTATTATGGAGCATGCCTACTTAGCAACCTCATCACCCACCTTAGCCTATCATCATGTGTCAAGCTGAAGAACATGTCAAGCTTTTGGACATTATGGGATATGATTTCACAAGCATCTAACCTTTCATCTACAGTAATTGGCAACTTCGTAAGTTCATCGTTTAGTGATGCCCGTTTAGATGCAAGATCATGTGAATACCCCATTCTTTTTCCAATGAATTCTAGCTTATCATTGGTTGTTCCCAAGACATCCACCAACTTGTCAGCAAACATGGTCAGTCCTTCAACTACTTCATCATTGGCTCTAGATCTTTTCTTGTCTTTCTTTTTGGTAGAACTATCAGAAGGCCGTTGAGTTGCTGAGTTTGAATAGTCCATTGCTTCACCAGTCTGACTATTTAATCCCATTTGTTTTTGCAATCGATTGGGCTCTCTAATAAGGTTATGGCGATTTCCAGATAAATACCTTTTCAAGACAACCTCAATGACAACAAAAGCTACAGCACATAAGGCATGTAGTTCTTGCATTACAGCTTGCAACACTATGTATAATTCGAGCTCATCGTTACTCTCATCATCAAAATCATTGATATTCTGATCCATCTCTATATAGAAGAAAATATTTAAAATTACAAATAAATTAAGTAAAGGAGAAAACATAACGGCAAATCATAAACAATTTACTAAATAGATCGAAGAATAAATAGAAGATCGAAAAATAAATAGAATGAAGCTGCTGAAAATAAATAGATTATTTTATTGGAAAATAAACAAAATTAATGAAGCTACATAGAAGATTGATTTTGTTGCCCCAGGCCACAGCTTAGAGGCTTAATTATTTTCTAAGAGGAAAGTTATTTTTATTTAATTTTTTTTGTATCTTATAAATGAGAAATGGGTATTATGTTTTAGCTCTCTTTTTGTAGTTCAGATGAGCTTTTTCTAGTGGATTTGAAATATGTAATTGGAAGAATGGATTACATTTTGCCATGTCCTTTTAACAATATTTGTATTTTGCTACCATGAGATCATTACTTCTGTACATCATCTCAATTTTTTTTTGGGTGCACTAATGCAGTGTTTGGATCTTGAAATTGTATAACTAATTTCATTTCTCTAACATTTCCCTTTTACTTGATGAATCTAACATCCAAGCATAGCCTAATCACACACCCCAAAAAAATGCAAATGATATATTTTTTCATAATTATATTACAAAAATTCATAAAATTAATTATAAAATGGCATAACTTTTCTCACTATAAAATGCGTAACTTTTTACTCACCATAAAAAATTAGGGAAAAAAAAAAGAGCCTAATAAAAATCAAATATAAATTTTTTTATATTTGAATTTGGACAATCCGTGCCATAACAAAAATTATTATTAAAAAAAAAAATTCTTTAAGCTAAACTTGGACTCAGGCTTAGATTTGTGCAAAGAATTAACCAATCCCAACCCACTAATTCTCACTATACTTGGACTTTCTTTGTATAAACAAAAAACAGAGCATGGATTTTTCACATAGTAATGCTACCCAATGGCTGGTGCCGCTGCATATCAAATGTGGGAAAAAAACAGAGCATGGATTTTTCAAAACAGAGCATGGATTTTCTTTGTATAAACAAAAAACAAAGCAAAAAAAAGATGAAAGGTTATAGATCTAACTGAATGGATTTCTCTTTTGTATACTTGCTATCTACCATAGATCCAAGGTAAAGATACATAAATCAATAACACAAAGAAATCAACCAACAGAGATAAAGGTTACAGATCTGGAAAAAAAAATCTGGAATAAATAGAAGATTGGAAAAAATCTGGAAAAAATCTGCTGAAAATAAATAGCATGAAGTTGCTGAAAATAAATAGAATCAAGCTCAGCAAAAAATAAATAGAATAAGTTTCAAACCTGAATGAAGATCGGATGCAAAGGTTCAATAGATCGGAGATTCAAGATGAAATGAAGCTCCTGCTCCTGCAGTGAAATGAGCTCCTGCAATGAAAGCAAAATGGAAAAGGCTAAAAGAAAGAAATAGGGTCAAAGATGTAATAAACATGGCTAATCCCATGGGATACACTGTCCCATGAATTCTGTCCCCGGCCCCCCCCCCCCCCCCCCCGCGCCCCCGGATAGAATAAGCCAATGAATCCCGGATTAATAGTCCGGGGGATTATTAATCCAGACCAAAAAATCCATACCAAACAATAGTCCAATCCCATGAGTTATCCTTCAAAACAAACGAGCCCTATAGATAGTATTTTGTTGTTGCTCAAATCAGAATACGGGGGACATTAGGTTCTTTTCCCTTGGGACATAAACTCACTCACTGAATTCCGCAGTGTGAACATCATTGCTGCCACCAGAATTCTGTCATATTTACCAATTTCGTGTCACCAAATTCTGCGAGTTATGTTTTATTGCTTCTTTTTTTTTTTTTTTTAATTTACTCTTTATTTTTTATTTAAGCAAAGCTGAACAATGGCCAAAATATCTAATTTTGTTAAAATCCTGAAAATTCTATACATGGAAATGATTGGTTGGACTAGAATGAATATTGGTTGAAAACAAATACCTATGTTACATGGACTAGATTACGAGTATCGAGTGCGTTTGTGTATACAAGTATCAGACTTTCATAAATTTGAATCCTATGATCTTGGCTTACGTATTTAAAATTGAGTATGGGTACGGGGACATGTCATATGCAAATATATATTACATATTATATAATATTTTTGGATGAGATGCTGTAAATTATATAGAAATATATTAGAAATATGAAATTTCTATATCTAATTCATGTGGAAGCCTAAAAATATTGCTTTATTTCTTCATGTATTGTCACAAATTAAAGGATCTAAGTGTCTAAATTGATTACATGTGTCAGACACATATCTCATACCCTTACGCAATCATGTTATATTTCTGCTTACTTTAAATGTATGTTTATGAATTATTCTGTGTAAATTTATGATAATTTTCTTATTTTGCTGTTTAGAATTATCTTACTTGCCCCTGGTTCTACATGGGAAAATGTTGTAGCCTATTAAGTAAAGTCAATCCTGTAATTCTATAATTCTAAAGAGGTTTTTTTTTTTTTTTTTTCTTCTCTAAATTGCTTTGGAAAACACCATTCCTTTAATTCTGATTCTATTTCTGTTTTTGCCTAGATCTTTGGAGAACATAAAATCACTACAGACACACAGGGTGAATACAGTTTTGAGAGTTGCAAGCAGGTTTGAGCAAATAGAGGTTGATATCTCTGTAAGTCCCAGAGTAAATTCGGTGAAGCCCTCAAAGACAGTGGTTATATCTGACCAGGCAACAGCTTTAGTACAAGCTGGTGTGCCTGTTATCCGATTAGCAGCTGGAGAACCTGACTTCAATACCCCAACTGTAATAGCAGAGGTAATTTTTGACAATTCTCTATATGATTCACTTATGCTTAAAAATAAAAATGTTTCCTAGTTCTTGCACCACTCTTATTGTTGGTCATTTCTTTATTTTTGTGATCTTATAAAAGTAGGCCGGGATTGATGCAATTCGTGAAGGTTACACAAGGTACACTCCAAATGCGGGAACCCTAGAGCTCCGATCAGCTATTTGTCAAAAGTTGAAGGGTTAGTTGATTTGCTATTTGTTTAATGCTTTTCTCCAACTAAACTAACTGTTATTCTGGCTAAGAGATTATTTTGACATTTTATTTATTTATTTTTTTCCCCTTTTTATGGCAGAGGAGAATGGGATCTCTTATACACCTGATCAGATTTTGGTGAGCAATGGAGCAAAGCAGAGCAGCATTCAAGCAATGCTAGCTGTTTGTTCTCCAGGAGATGAGGTGTAGTGTAGTCCATACTTTCACAATCATCACTATGTCTATAAATATGTTCTTTGACTACCATGTGCTGTGAAATGAATATTAGATTTCTTGTTCCCTGTTGACTGGCATGGAGTGTGTACTCTTTCTATTCTGTATTCAACTCTCATTGCAAATAAATCACATTAGGATTTGAAACAATTATATCTCAGTTGACTGCACCATTTCTATCAGAACTCTCCTTCGTTAACGTTGTCAGTTTACAACAAACAGGAAACAAGTTTCAGTTTTTTATCTCTATATAAAAATAAAAATAAAAAATAAAAAATAAAAACAGAAAACTTAATTGGTGTACAAAAATGTTTTGTAAAGAAACAAAAACAAAAATTAGATAAACATGTTTGGTGAGTTGCCGGTGGTGGCGGCCAATGGTGGAGGGTGGAGGAATATGGTGACCCGTGGTTGGGGTGACTGGAGGTGGTTGCTGGAGTTAGTGGTCACGGTGGTGACTGATTGGTTGCTGAAGAGTCACTGGAAGGTGGCTGGAGCTCTCTGATAGTGAGCCGGTGTTGATGGTGCGGGGATGGCTGGAGGTGGCTGCCGAAATTAGTTATCGAAGTGACCGGCTGGTCGCCAAAGAATTACTGGAAGGTTGTCAGAGATTGGCGTTGGGTGGTGATTGGAGGTGGTGGGGGATAGAGGAGAGAGTGGAAACTTATTTTGAAAACACGTGAAAACACCTTTTTTTTTTTCATTTCAAAAAATTTTGAAAATTTTGGAATCAATTCCATTTTTTCAAAAACGAAAACAATATACTAAACAAGTTTTTGTTTTCATTTTCCAAAATAAAGGAAAAGAAAATAAGAAAAAGAAACATAAATGTTAACAAACGACCCCTAAGATATCATTGAATTGCTGAGGACAATGATCTTTTCCTGATTGGTGTGGTAATTTGACATGTTGAGTCAGTTGGGTGTCTATACTGGTACGACTATAGTACGTTGGTGTTATCGGAATCTCTCATCCCAATCAATCTTAATAATTAGTGGAAAAGGCCTGCAGTTGGTCATTGCCTGACGCTTTCTTCATGCTTCAAAAGGATAGCAACTTTATTTGGTTTTCTTGACCATAGTGATTAAGAAAGAATCTAATGGGTCTTGCAAGTTGCAGATCTAAAACAGATAATAACTTTAACTATGGAACTATGGCAGAATAAATGGAATGGTAGAAAGGGTACTACACACAGTTGATTATATTGAAGAGTTGAGGTTCAGAGACACTATTTTGCAGAGAGGATTGTTCACTAGTGCACCTTTTTGGCACAATAATTTTCGGCCGGTTATCACTTTTCCATGAATTTACCTTCCAGAAAGGAAGAGGAAGAAAAAAGAAGAAAACTACATAATAGGCATGTTTTGTTCTGATGTTTTATTGCCCCTTTCAAATGTTTATATAATGAAGGTTGACACAATGTGGGCACAATCGTATAATCTGTTGGTTACCTAGATGAGGGGTGCTGATTTTTTGATTGTTAAAGTCAAATGTTTGACATTTGCTTTTGATGGACACTTATTGGCATAGTATTTATTCTTCAGGTTATAATTCCAGCTCCATTTTATGTGAGTTACCCAGAAATGGCAAGGTTGGCTGATGCAACACCTGTATTTCTTCCAACCCACATCTCCAAAAAATTTCTCTTCGATCCAAAGCTTCTTGAATCCAAACTGACTGACAAGTCAAGACTGTTGGTTCTTTGTTCTCCATCTAACCCAACCGGATCTGTTTACCCGAGGAAACTGCTTGAAGAAATTGCTCAAATTGTGGCAAAGCATCCTCGGCTTCTGGTAATATCACTTGTCATGTAACTTTTGGTGCCTGTACTAGTAGAATTTTCAACTTAGTTAACATTTGAGTTTGGGACTATCTTTGGCTGTTCCTTTCAGGTGCTGTCTGATGAAATATATGAACACATTATTTATGCACCAGCGACTCATACAAGCTTTGCATCTTTGCCAGGCATGTGGGAGAGGACTTTGACTGTCAATGGGTTTTCTAAGGTGCTCCAACTCTGTTTCTTTTAAGCTTCTTTTCTGTTTTCATGACATGCCTCCCTTGTAGATCATTTTGATATGGTCATAAACCTCAAGTGATGAATCTCAGAAAATGTGGATATTTGTAGACCTTTGCAATGACTGGTTGGAGACTTGGATACCTAGCTGGTCCGAAACACTATGTTGCGGCATGTGGAAAGATTCAGAGTCAGGTATGCCATTTCTTTGCCTCTCCACACCCATCATTTTTATTTGTAAACTCTTACCTAGTTGTATTCTGTAACCTCCATCAATATGTCTGTTAACAACGTAACATCTAGTTCATTGAGAATCAATTTTCTTGAATATGCTTAAGCTTTTGATGATACATTGGATTGTTTTCTCATGCTTTGTTGTGGAGGTTCTGACCTTCTAAAGATATGGAAGATAAAATAATGCTTCTCTTAAAATAATGCTCCTCTTGTTCTTTCTCACTGATGAATGTTGAGATTTGGAGCAATTGGATAGTTGAAATGGCAGCATGTCTTAAGAATGCTGACTACGCGATTCGGCACAATTTTATCTGATGCAGTCATTACTTTGGCCCTAGGTAATCATGGATCAAAATGGCTTGGACGTGCATCTTATGCATGTTGTTTGATGATTTTACAATTATTCACACAGTTAGTTATGTAATATTTGTACTTTGTAAACCTAATATATGAAACAGTTAATGTTTGGACCCAGGGCTTCTAAGGACCCAAGAACTTTTCTTTTAAGGACCTTTAAATTAAAGTCAAAGCTTCCTTTTATAAGGCCAAAACATCAGGGCTTTGATTTCCACCAGCTTAGGCCATTCAAGACTTAAATATAATGGTCACTGTTATTTCACTCTCTACTAATGGCTTTGCAAATGCATTGCTTTGCTATTGAAATATAGAAGTTTAAAAGTCAAGGTAATTTATATGATATATCTATTTATATGGGATATATTTTGTCACGATATATTGCAATATTTATTGATTTTTTAAAAAATGTTAAAAAAAAATGATGCAATATATCAATATGTGATATATCGCGATATTGGACAATGATTTGCTAATAAGTTGGTAATAGTATATGTTCAGTAAAAACTGCTTGAAATCTATTGCAGACTGCAGTGTTGATTATTAGCGCTCCATTGCGATTGGTTATTTTAACATGGCAATTTTAATTTTTTTATACATTCATGGAAGCATGTCCTCGCCTTATTATCAACAAGCTCAATCTAATTTGTGCATGTATCATTCCAGTTCACTTCAGGTGCCAGTAGCATATCCCAAAAAGCAGGTGTTGCTGCTTTGGGACTGGGCTATGCTGGTGGGGAATCAGTTTCTACTATGGTTAAAGCATTTCAGGAGCGGCGAGATTATTTAGTTAAGAGTTTTGGAGAATTGGAAGATGTTAAAATATCAATACCCCAGGTGTGGACTTTATTTATTATGTATACATATTCGGTTTTTAAAACCATGTGCTAGCTTGCTTTGTCCTGTTCTTTTTCTTCTCTTTCCTTATTTTGTCTTTTATTATTCTGTCCCCATGCTATTACAATATTGATTTTGAGTGTTATTATACTTCTCATTTGCAGGGAGCTTTCTATCTCTTCCTTGATTTCAGCTCCTACTACGGAGCAGAGGCTGAAGGCTTTGGTATGATCAAAGATTCAGAATCTCTATGCCGCTATTTGCTGAACAAGGCTCAGGTAATCTTTCAAGGGTTGCTGTGTCATAATCAAATGAAAAGAAAGTAGAAAGAGATGTAAATTGAATAACATTTAAGGGAATGTAGTAACTAGGTCCGGAAGAACTCACAAGTAGATGAATTAGACCCAAGCGCTGGACAGTGCTATAAACTCTCTTTTCGCATCTACTCATTAATTTGTTATCTGGGTATAAAAACATGGTCGAAAGCGGTGAAGTTCATTTCTTGCTTTTACTTCACATTATTATTATTATTAATGACTTTAAGGTTATGATTCTCAGGTGGCTCTTGTCCCAGGAGATGCATTTGGGGATGACAGCTGCATTCGCATCTCGTATGCATCATCTCTTTCCAGCCTAAAGGCTGCAGTGGACCGAATTAAGAAAGCATTAATCACTGTCCGACCTGCTATCCCTGTTTAACTTAGAGACTAGCTATCATAAGTTATTATTCTTGTACTCATTTTCAGATCCAAAATGTGTATTTTGTGGTTAATTCATATTATATAATGAATAAAGTCCGGGACCTCATATTCCATAACCTATTTCAATCAATCAGCTTGCTATTGTACTCGTTATAATCAAGTAGAGATGTTGGAAGACTAGTAGACTGCTAAAAGTGGGGTATATTTTTAAAATACTTTTTGCAATTTGATTAGTTAAAATTTATTTTTCTCACTCTCTTTTAGATGAATATTACTATTGGATATTTAAATTTATTTATTTTTATATATATTTAGGGGTCTAATTGATATTTTGAGCATAATTTGGAAAATAAAATGAAATTTCAATTGAACTTTCGGGGCCATATATAACTAACAGTTGGGGTAAAATTGATCTAAGAATGAATAGTTTAAGTATAAAATTGATATTATTAAAAGAACATATGTCGAATTAGTTTTTAAGTGGTAGTTTGAATGATAAAATGGAATTTTTCTCATAAAGATTTGATCTTCACCAAGTCTTTTTGACTCAGAAGTCCTGAGTTACTTAGGAGAAAGAAGCTACCTAATTATTTTTTATTTTTATGGTATACCTCGATGAAAGCAATTTTACTATTTCTTTAGGTGTGAGTGTAAGGCCAAGTTTGGCAACCCAAAAATAATCCATCTTTTTATCTTTTTATCTTTTTTCTTTTACATCACCTTTCTATTTTTCTGCACATCTTTTCGTAAAAAGACAAAAAGTGTACTTATTTAGGTTATCCCAAACAAAGAGAAATCTAAAATATGAAGGATAAGGTTGAATAAAATGACAATGATAATGATTTGTTATTAATGAAAAGGGACAATTAACACAGCAAAAGTTAGTTACGATGTTGAATTGAATGATAATAATAATGATAAAGATTTTTATTAATGAAAAGTGATAATTAAAACAGAGCACAAATTAGTTAAGATAAAATTATTTGTTACCCTTTGAGAGCACCAAGTAACTATTTTATTCACAAATTACTAAACAGTATATATTCTAATTTTTTTCTTTTTTTATGTGTCAACAGAAAATTGTGAGTCTCACTTTTTCATCGGTATGAACTCTCCTAAAATCATTTGTTCATTTCTATTTATGAGTTAGAAAGAAATTGAAATTGAAATTTGAAATTTGAAATTTGAACATGTGCTTGGACATAAAACAATAGGAAATGATTTTTTACTGAATTGGTTGTGTTGTGTCGCGTGGTTTATCATTGGCCATTTTCTTGATTGGCTTGGAGTCTGTTTTCTTTTTAAATAATTTAATACTAAGTTCTATTACAAGATCAAGATGTGTTCAACATATTGTTGCCGTCCATCTCACCTTCTACCGTTGTCTTTTTCTTATTTTTTTATTTTTTAGAACTAGTAAAACAGATTATATATTAATAAAAAGGATATAAGTTTAGATACAAAACAATCACAAAACGCAAAAAACTAAGCGACGAACATATAACTATCCTGAGCAATTAATTATTAATTATACGCAAGAGTTTGTACTTAATTAATTCAGAATAAAGGCAATTTGGAAGCTGTGATTTGTAGGGAAATGTTATAGTACACACCTTTAAAGGGTGTACCATATGTAAGTTATATTATTTGTGACTTTGATTATCACAAATGGTATAATTAAATACTATGAGAGTTAAAACTAAAAAAAAAAAAAATTGAATTATAACCAAATATCACATGAAATATAATTAATTACTCTCCGATCATAATCAAAATAATGTTATAACCAGTATCACCATGTGTCATAACTAACAACATAATAGTTCATAACTAACAACACAATTGCCATAACTAAATGTGCATATGATATACATCTCAAAAGAATTTCTCCCTAATTATGGAGTAATAAATCTTTTTCTTTTTAAAAAAAGAAAAAGAAAAAGAAAAAGCGGTAATTTCAATAGCTCATTTGTATTTTTTCACAACCATCCTTTTACATGGAGTGAGCTATTATAGCTCCCAAAAAGGGTAAATTGTGTTTTGCGAAAATGATAAAAGAATTTTTTGGGTTTGATCTTTGTAATAAACCCTAAATTTTAATTTGTTTAATTTAAATCTTAATATTCTAAACTAGTAATAAGTTTAACCATTTATCCATCTATGTTAATTTTTTTAATATAAAATAAATGTGGCATTCCATCCTTTGATATTTCAACTTAGTATTAACATCAACTTCTACTTCGCACATAGTGCCAGCCTACTCTTCCCCCATTATCATTGTCTCCTTAC
The DNA here is from genome assembly GCA_036172215.1 of Camellia granthamiana. Classification (NCBI taxonomy): domain Eukaryota; kingdom Viridiplantae; phylum Streptophyta; class Magnoliopsida; order Ericales; family Theaceae; genus Camellia; species Camellia granthamiana. The sequence goes on from CM069906.1 coordinate 89,079,378, forward strand.
CCATAACTAAGACTGCAAACGAGACGAATCGAGCTGAGCCAAGCCAAAAGAAGAGGTGTTTGAGCTCGGCTTGCAAAGAATTAGTTGAGCTCAAATCGAGCTTACGCTTAACTCATCAAGCATTTAAGAAACTCGACTCAAGTTTATTCCATTACACATTTGAGTCGAACTTGAGCTCAAACTTCGAAAAAAAAAATGCCAGCTTTAATTAATTTGAATATTTAAAGAAAAAGGCCACAAGCCAAGCGTTCAGAAGTTCGGACTACAGGCAGTTTTGGAGCTTTGAGCAACCACTGAGACCTGTCAGCCTGGACATTTTGCTCCAGGTCATCAGGTGTGACTGTCTCATTGGCGGAAAAAGGCATGGTTGTTGTTTGAAGTGTTTAAGTAAAAATTTATTGATTGTAAAGGTTAGGTGTGGTGGGTAATTTGCAAGGCGAACAAAGAATTATTCAACCTGTTTGATTTTGTTTTTTGGGGGGCTATTTGGATTATTATAATCAGGTATATTATTCTACAATTTTAGAATTTAGTATATTTTAATTGTAATGCAACTTTTTATTTTATTTTTATTTTATTTTAGGTAGATTGGTTAGTCTTGTTTGCAAATATTTTTAAAATTAAAATGTGTCTAATAGACAATTTGAATATGGGTATTCCAAAAAAGAAAGTAGAAAATTAATCCACACTTGAAAAGAATTAAAAGAAAATTTTGTTACAAACACAAAAAAGATACAATAAAAAATTTAAATTAATATGATATAAAAATTATAAATATTTAATATCAATAAACCTTACTTAGTCCCAAAAATGAATAAATAAATAAAAGGGTTGGGCCACCCCCGGATAGATAATATAGTATAGATAGATAGGTCATATGCCTATCAAATAATGTCTTTTGCCATTTCTTTTTTTTTTTTTTAAATTTATTTTAATTTTTAAAAGTATATAATTATTAAGCCACCACAATTGTTTAAAAAATTTCGAAATATACCCATTGAATAATGTCTTGTCATTTTTTAAAATTTAAAATTATATATAATAATTAAGCCTTTGGAAAAATTTCATGGGAGTTTTGTCTCTCTCTCTCTCTGTCTAAACAGCCGCCCCTCACAACTGGCCACTTCTACGCAACTGCCTAAACTCTCTCTCTCTCTCTCTCTCTCTCTCTCTCTTTTCTCTCACCAACCCCTTGCGGAATCCAGCTCCTCTTTTTTTTGTCTCCTACTGTAAATGGCATTAGCAAGTTGTTTCCTGCTGCAGGCCTCACCAAGCATTGCTTTGAGACATCGATTTGTGGGACTTCATTGTTCATCGGATTCGGCTTGCTTCCGATCACTCTCTTTTTCCTCTTCCCTCCGCAATTTCTCCCCCAAGTAACCATCTAATGCCTCTCTCTCTCTCTCTCTCTCTATCTCTCTCTCTCTCTCTGTTTCTTTCTTTCTTTTTTTTTTTTTGGCTTCAATTTGTACTTCACACTCACACCCTGTGACAAGAAAAGATGAAAAAAAAATATATATATATACATATATACAAGTTTGAAATATTGAATCCTATGACTTTATTTTTTTATTTTTTATTTTTTTTTTGCACCAAAGAAAATAAACTTTATTGATGAAACAGAAAGGTATGACATAAATATGTAAGTGTTTAAAAAGGAGTTTATTTGCTTGATACATGGGATTTTTTGAGATCTGGTTAACTTGTTTAAATCAATTCTATTACGAAAATGCTACGCGTCAGGAAAAAAGCTTCAGGAAAAGCTTCAGGAAAATTATCTTACCGGTAAGAGAATTCTCTTACCGGTAAGAGACCCATGACGTTTCATTTTTTCCCTTCAATGTGATGGGTCTCTTACCGGTAAGAGAATTCTCTTACCGGTAAGATAATTTTCCTGAAGCTTTTCCTGAAACTTTTTTCCTGACGCGTAGCATTACTCATTCTATTATTATTATTATTATTATTATTATTAGTGGTAACTCGTGTATATAAATTAAAAAAAAATTTATTCTAATTATCTTGAAATAATTTAATATTTTGTCTTATAGTATATATAAAATTTATAAATTAATTTTTATATTTATAACTTTCTAAATTATTAGTTTAAAAAAATTAAAAAATATATATATAAGTCTAATTAGTGCAATTTTGATAATTTTTATTAAAAAAAAAGTTAAATCTGATTAAATGAGATTAAATGAGTTATGATATATATTTTCTTGTTATGAAAATATACAAATTTAAAAGTTATAATTAAGAAAAATATACAATTTTATTATTAAATGCGAAGTGAAGTGACATTTAACAATAATTAATATGATGTTTTTATTATTAATCTAATAATTTAAGTTACATTTCTTTTGATTTCAATTTCATAACTAAAAATACAATATAAATATAATACACACATGGATTTCTTGTTTTTAATAATAAGAAGGTTTCAAAATATTTTCAAATTTTCATCATTTTCTTTTAATTTTTTTTATCTAATTTTATTTTAAATTTGAATAAAATTTTTGATTTTATATGAATTATTTCAACTTTTTCATTAAATTTTTATCAATTTTTAAAAGAATTCATCTTATTCCATTTTTTTTTTCTTTTCACCAATTTTGATGGAAAAAACAAAATTTTCAACATTTCATCTTTTTAATTTTTTGTCAAATTATAATTTGATAAAAGAAAATATTAAGAGTTGAAAATTCTCTTAATTGCAATTATAGTTAAATAACATCTTGAAGTAGTCAAAATTTGAGTATGTGGTTGGTTGAAATGTATAATTTAATTAATTATCTTCTCATATTTGTATAAAAATTGACACTTATGACTACATCATTATAAGTTAGATTATGGAAAAAAATTTTGTGGTGTCAAACATTTTTCATTTATAAATATTCTATATATTAAAAAAAAAGTGTAGCTTTTAGATATGTGTTTATCTGTTTTGTTTTATGGACATAATCGATTGATGTTTCAATTTAAAAATTAAAAAGTAAAAAAAAAAAAAAAAATAGATTGGGTTTCTTAGAGATAAAATAAGCTATCTAACTCTTCTATATACTATTTAAGATGGACTATTCAATCACATAAAAAAATAGAAATTATATTTAGAGATTATCCATATATATTATGTTATTATATACAACTATAACTGTAGCAAATTAACTATAATATATATGAAAAGTTATATTAAGCTTTTATTTTCAATTAATTGAATTATAATTAACAAACTAACAAATAACTGTAATTTTATAATGGGATAAAAAGAAGATAAAAATAAATAACAATGATATTTAAAAGTTTTAAATTTACCTAATGTTACAGTAAAATCTTGAATTCTCAATAATTTTTCACATTTCCTATAAAATAAAATGACAATAAAAAATAAAAAATTTTGATACCATTTTTTTACTTCAATTTTATGGTCTTTATTGAAGAAAACAAAATCTGATCAAAATTCTTGGCACAGAACAGGCATAGATGCTTCGATTGTAACCATAATCATCAATAATTCTTTTCTACCATGCAAACCTGTAAACAAACAAATAAACCTCACTAAAACCGAAATAGAAACTGAAACCGAAACCAAAACCAAAACCTAACCAACAGTAGAGAAAGAGAATCACATATGGAAAAAAATAAAATTAAAAAATAAATAAATTTATGAAATGAAAGAATGTTACCTCCAACAATTTAGACCTCACATAATCTAATCCGTTAGCTCATCCGCCAGTGCCCGCAAAGTCTAGGAGTTGGGATAACTAATCAGATTATTCTTTAAATAAGACTTAAAAATTGATTAATTTATCCCATTAAGTGATTTAAAATTTTGATAGATATACATAAGAAAAATAGATAATTATATTATTAAATCATAATTCAAATTTAAATATTGTCATATTTTTTTGAGATACATATTTAAATTCTTATCTTTTTATTTTTTTTATCTTTGTGTGGTTTCTATTTGGTTTTTTTTTTTTTTTAATTTATTTAAGATGGAGTTGTGGGTTTCTATTTTTTTCCAATTTAATTTATCTATAGTTTCTATTTGTTTTTAATTATTATTATTGATGTAAGTTATAATGTGAGTTAGATATGTAATAAACATGCGGGTTTTATTGATTTAAAGTATGATGGTGGGAGATATTTTCAAATTAGATTTGTTTAGATAAACTTTAAAGATTTTTAAAATTTAAAATTAGATATTGAGATGCAAAAGAAAGATTTTCACTAAATAAATAAAAATCAAATTTATTAATTTTATCTGTTTGTATATTTGATTTTTAGTTTTTTTTTTTTTTTTTTTTTTTTTGGTTATGTTATAATCTAATATATAAGATATAAATAGATATTCACAATTTTCATGAAAATATTATCTAATTTTTTAGAAAAGAGAGAAGGTAGGTAAGTTTTAATATTTTTTTTGGAAATCGGATGGAGAGATTATGAAATTTTTTTGTTATCTTTCTATTTGAAATTCATAAATTAAAGGATAATTATTATTTCTAAAATAATTAAATAAATAAATCAGTCAATAGTTTTTTTTAAATCTTTTTTATAAATTGAAAAATTAATAATTTTAGAAAATTAATTAATTTGTCCTATTAAGTGATTTAAAATTTTGATAGATATATATAAAAAAATAGATAATTATATTATTAAATCATAATTTAAATTTAGATATTATTATATCTTTTTGAGATCCATATATAAATTCTTATCTTTTTTTTTATTTTTGTGTGGTTTCTATTCTTTTTTTCAATTTATTTTAGATGGAATTGTGGGTTTTTATTTATTTTTTAAAATTTAATTTATCTATGATTTCTATTTGTTTTTAATCATTATTATTTAGGTAAGTTATGATGCGAGTTAAATATCTGATAGATATATGAATTTTATTGATTTAAAGTATGATAGTGGAAGATATTTCCAAATTAGATTTGTTTAGATAGATTTTATAGATTCTTAAAATTTAAAATTAGATATTGAGAGACAAAAGAAATATTTTAGCTGAATAAATAAAAATCTAATTTATCAATTTCATCTGTTTGTACATCTAATTTTTTTTTTTTTTTTACTATGTTATAATATAATATATATGATATAGACAGATACTCATAACTTTCATGAAAAATATTATTTGATTTTTTGGAGGAGAGAAAAGGAATGCAAGTTTTATTATTATTTTTTTTAAAAAAAATTAGCGAGAGAAATTATAATGGAGAGATTATGAAATATTTTTGTTATCTTCCCATTATTATTTCTAAAATAATTAAATAAATAAATCAGTCAATAGGTTTTTTTAATCTATTTTATAAATTGAAAAATCAATAATTTTAGAATGACAGTTTGGAGCTCTTAGGAGGCTTCTCATTAGAAATCTTATTTTTCTTATATAATATATAGATATAGATATATATATATATTAATATTTTTTTAGATTTTTTTAATATAAAAAAATTATTTTTTTTAGATTTTTTATAAAAATAATTTAACAATCTCATCATTAACCCCAGTGTATGGAAAAAGTTAGAAAGGATGCTGCAGTAACTATAAGAGAAGTCAAAAAGGTTTGTGGGTTGGAAGAAATCAATAAATGTTGAGGTTATTTATTTTTTTAAATAAAAAAATTAGAAAATTAGGATTAAAATATTGGAGCTTCCACAAAACTTGTGAATTAAAAACCCCATTTTTCTTATAATATAAAGATAGATTATTATTATTATTATTATTATTATTATTATTTGCTCCTACTTCAATTGGGTATACCTCCATTTGTATGTCAATAGTTTTATTTTGGATAAATTACAAACACACCCTTTGAGGTTTACTTAATTACAGATTATCCTCTATAATTTTAGAAATTACATTATGTCCCTAAGGTTTCTAATTTCATAATAAATCGGTCCTTTTATTAATAAATCAAGTCAATTAATAGTTTTTAATAATGTTAAAATTTTATTTCAATTAATAATTCAAATAATTTTATTATTGTATAGGTAAACAATTAGAAATTTCACTTTTTCGATTAATTCTGTTAAATAAAAAATTCTGACAGGGAGGTATTTGTAATTTTTCAAACTATAGGGGACAATTCATATTTTAAGCAAATCTCAGGAAGTGTATTTGTAATTTACCTTTTTATTTTTTTATTTTAGCTGAAAAGAATTGACTCATTTCAATGCGCCCGCGACACCCAAATTGCCTATCTTTGTATCTAGGGACGGACACATTATTTTATCTTTGAGGGGCGAATGTATATACATATATAAATATATAAAAAAGAAAAAGAAGTTATAATGAAACGCGAAATGTAATATCAATTTTTATTAATACAAAATGTATAAAATATCACAAAGCTATGTTATTAAATATATTTATTCATTGTATATAATTACAAAAATATGATCAATAGGATATCTGATCAAATAACTTGCTATAAAATCATTCTATATCATGTTTTTACCAATAATTGGCACAATTTAGAATTGTTGACAACCTTTAAAATTTGGAATGCTTAAGGATTTCAATTCCTTAGTTTTGCAATTGAAATTTATTTATAAGTTCTCAAATATTTTCAATTTTGAAAGACTTATAACTATTGTTAGGATCATAAACAAAACTAAGAAACTAACTCCATCACATTCTCCCTAGTTCAATTCTTAAAAGATTAACTCGTTTGAGAACTGTCTGTTTTAGCTCAAAAGCCAAAAAATTATTAAAAAAACCAAAACGTTTATAACCTATACAAAAAAGTCAAAAATTCCATTTTCTCTCTATTTTTTGCACATCTTTATGTAAAAAATCAAAAAGTCATTCTAAACATACTAGTTGTTTTTTACCTCATATTTTAGCCAAAAAGTTACTAAAATAGCATATTTCCAAACGAGGCCTAAATATGGAAAAGAGAGAATCAAAATAAAGAAACAAGAAAAAGGTAAAGAAAGGAAGCAAGGAAAATTTGAAATAAATATGGAAAAGATGAAAATGAAACCAAAAATGAAGATTGAGTTGAAGATAGAACCAAAAAATAAAAAATCAAAATCAAAACAAAAGAAAATAAGATGAAACAAGGGAGAACTGAAACAGATAAGAAGAATAACATAAAGATAGAGAGAAAGGAGCACACAGAGAGTTGGAATGTGAAGATGACAACTTGAAAACGAAGGCAGAGTTGAAGATCCAAGTTGATACTAGTCTTTTGTTTTTTAAATATTCCTCTAAATTATTTTTTCAAATGGGTAACTATGGATATTCGGCTAAAGATATGAGAAAATCTTAGGGAGGCAAGTATTAAATTTTTCAATAAAATCTTGGGGTGGCAAACCTATACAATCTAGGCATATTCTTAACTAATATATTCAAAGAGTTTTTTCAAAACTTTGGGGTGGCAGTCTCCCCTACCAGCCCCTCCTCGGTCCATCCTTGTTTGTATCAAGAGGCAAAAACAAAAAGAGATGAGGGTTTGATAGTGCATAATGACAATAATTGTTCTAAAACAGATAACAAAAAAAGAAAAGAAAAGAAACGAAAAAGTGTTTAAAGCGGAAGCAAAAGGTTTGGCGTGTTTGTTCCTCCTCCTATGCGCATGTGCTGTAACAATCAAGTTGTTATTTTTATTGCCAATAATCCTATGCTTCATGAGTGCACAAAACATATTGAGGTAGACCGTCAATTTATTGGGGATTTACTACTGTGAAAACAATTTCTGAAGTTGCGACTCATTATATTCGGTTTGATGATCAATTAAGCAATATTTTCACTAAGTTGTTAAGCTTGTCTATCTTTTAAGCGTTTATCTATCAAGGTGTACATGTTTGATTTGTATGTGCTAGCTTGAGGGGAGTGTTAGAATAGTCACGTGTTGTTTATTATTTTATATTGACGGTACTCATGTCATATTGCTACATTATGGTTTTAATATAAATATGTAGTAAGGTAACTCCAAGGGGTTGGCCTGGTGGCAAGGCCTTGAGTTTTGGGGTTGTGCTCCCTCCAAGGTTCAAGGATTGAAATCTTTTAGGTGCTAATAATTACTTAGGGCCATCGGATTGCGGGGGAAACTCTTGAATTAACCATGGTGCACTTGTAAAAAACTCCTTACCAAGGGCTTGTGTTCCTCTGAGGATTAGTCGGTGTAATAACCTTGAACTATGATTAGCCACTAAACTATGATTAAGAATGCTTAATGAGTAATTAAGATAAAATTATGAATTTATTTGCATGTGTATTGCATTATTTATGTTTATATCTGTCTGCTATAGGAATATTTGTTTGTGTTTCTATTCTGTTTTGCAAATTAAAAGCCTTATCGACATCCAACTATGAAATTGACACAATATATGTGTTATTTAAAATTTTTAAAAAATTATGGTAGGTTTAATTGAAATTCGATTCGGAATGAATTAAATTTGAATAATTAATGTCAATTTGATTAGTTTAAGTTGAGTTTAACTAATTCCCCAATCAAGCCTATATAAGGCTTATACACCGCATGAGTCATCTTTCTTCATCATTTTTGAGCCTACAAAAACAAAACGTGAGAGAGAGGAAGAAGAGACCAAGAGGGTTTGAGATCAAAACTTGAGGTTGGAAGGAATTTGCTAGAGAATTAAAGGGAATTGGCTTGGAAGCTTGAAGACATAGCAATCTAGAGCCTAATTAAAGAGTTTAGGTAAGGATTAAAGCCTTTACTTGTGTAATTGAGACTTAACACATGAATTCAAGAAGAATTAGAACAAGAATTAAGCTTTGAGAGGTTAATTAGAAGTTAAATCATACATGGATGTTCATTTCCTCAAATGTTGAGTTTGATTCCTAAGAAATTCTCACATGCATGCATTGATCATAGCTTGGCTTTAAAAATTCGCCAAGTTTCATACCATTTTACCTTTTTTGATCATGTGTTTTAAAGCTTTGAAGTCAAGAAATTACATGCATGTTATGTTTTTAACATTTCAAGTTTGATTTTACACAATTAGCATGTTTTTGGGCTTTGATTTTGCGAACTAATCTTGAATTCACAATGTTTTACAAGTTTAAATATATTTTCTCAAGTTTTGGGCCCAAAAAGGATGTGTTTTGCTAGTTTGAATTTGAGTTTTGAAGCTGAAGAGCAATCTGGAAATTCTAGAATTTTGCATCTTCGCTCGAGCGACAAAACTTACGCTTGAGTAACCACTCATAGTTTTGCACCTCAGCTCGAGCAAGGAAAAGTTGGCTTGAACGTAAAATTCATGCTCCCAGAAGTTTTACAAAATTTTGTAGACCGCTCGAGCGACAAGAGCTACTTTCGAGCGAGGACCCTGTTACTCAGTCATACGCTCGAGCGACCATCGAGCGTGCGTTGAGCGAAAAAATCAAGCAACCAGTACTTTTGCAGAGTTTACAGTCCACTCGAGTGACGAAAGTTGCGCTCGAGGGACCACCCTTATTTTTGACCCTCTGCTTGAGCGAAGGAAGCCACGCTCGAGTGAGGACCCTATTTTCAACAAATTTGAATAAGTGTTGAACAACATGTTTTGACATTCTCATTGCATCCTAGGCATTCTTAAACCCTAATTAAGACATAATAAGAAGAAGACTTAGAAACACACAAAGAACGAAACATAATATGTTAAGTACTATTCGAGTGTGTGTTTCAATGTGTGTATTTGTTATGTTGTATAGGTCATATGTCACAAGTTAACTGATTTGTCTGCTCTATCTGTCTGCTTTGGAGCCATCTGTGAATAATAACTTAGTAAAGCTATGTTCAACTTTATTTATTTTCTGTATGATAAAATAAGATCTGTTTTCTGAAATGATATGTTCTATAGAATGAATGATGGTCCAATATCTGACAATGTATTTGTGGTATCCTTAAGATCATATGATATCTGTTAGCTGTTACCCAGTATCAGAGGTTCCATTATGGAACTTACTATGTCTGCAATCTGTTACCCGTACTGGAGGCCCTATAATAAGGTTTAACATATCTATCCTTTGTTACCCGGATCCGAAGGTTCCTGTATGGAATTGGTTACTTATGACCACCATCTGTTCTGTATCTATTCTGTTAGCGCTAATAGATGTACCACATATGATGAAGCATGAACTCTGATTTCAGTATATGATTTGAATAAGAATATGAATATGAATACGTTTTTTATATGAATTCTGATTTCTGAATCTATTATGGGACATCATTCAATTAAAACCCTTTACTTTGTTATTATTTACTGGGCTTCCGCTCACTCTATTATTTATGTATGTAGGTGACCAAACGCGTGACCAGGCTCAGTGATGATCGCCTGGACTCCTGTTTTGTCGGCCACCCTTTGTGCCTCCCGCGGAGGTTTCAAAATGAGTCATGTGGTCATGTTTTGTGAGCGTATAAGACTTTGTTTTCTTTTGTGGAATATAAGCAAGTTTTCTGTTTACTTGTATTTTGGGCTAAGTTTTCTTCTAGTTATATCTGTAATGAATGTGACGTAAGACTACTGTAATCATGACGTCACGTGTATGTATATAAGTTTTAAAATTTCTGTCCCATGTATGTCTACACAACTCAATGCATGTTGTATTTTGTGTATTTGCTTCCGTAGCCTCTCTATTTATAAGATTTTCAAGTCAGAAGCCTTCGGTAATTTTAGGATGACTGGCTGGCTGCGACGCTAAATCTATAGGGGCAGGTTTAGGTCGTGACAGAGTCATATCAGAGCACGTGTTATACCGCACACACAAGTCCAAATGAGCTATAGGGTGTCCTAGAAAAGAATTAGGGACATTTCATTTGCATGTGTGAGTGTGTGTTAATTTCTGTAAATGTGAAAGCTGAATCTGAACATGAATATATGAAATTGAAAAGAATGAACTGGAACTGAATACTCTGAACATTGTGAAAAAGAACTATCTGCGTATGTTTACAATTGCTTTGTTTACCTATAGCAAATGGAAAATACAAGAAGTAATGGTACAAGTAAATCTTTAGAGGCTCGCATGAGCCGAATGGAACAAATGCTCGAAGCCTTAACTGAATCTATGAGACAGCAACAAAGACAACAACCTCTACCTCCTTCGCCTCCTCCGGTCCAAGTAGAATCGGATAACAATGACATTATCAATCTAATTCAGAAGTTCATGAATTTAGATACGAGTATCGGGTGCAGATGTGTATTCAAGTATTAGACTTTCATAAATTTAAATTTTATGATCTTGGTGTACATTTCAAAATTAGATATGGATACGGGGACACGTCAAATGCAAATATATATTGCATATTATGTAATATTCTCGGATGAGATGTTGTAAATTATGTGAAAATATATTAGAAATATATAATTTCTATATCTAATTTATGTGGGAGCCTAAAAATATTGCTTTACTTCTTCATGTATTGTCACAAATTAACGGATCTGAGTGTCTAAATTGGGTACGAGTGTCGGTCATATATTTCACACCTTTACTCATATCATATCCGATGGACATGGGATACTATGGAAGAAATAGAAGAGTCCATATAACACAATCATGTTATATTTCTGCAGTCTTACTTTAAATGTATGTTTATGAATTATTCTGTGTAAATATATGGTAATTTTCTTATTATTCTGTTTAGAATTATCTTACTTGCCCCTGGTTCTATATGGGAAAATGTTGTAGCCTATTAAGGGTTGGTTTGGGAAGTGGGTTGGCTTTTTTGTTTTTTGACTTTTTTGGTTATTTTAGCCTGAGTTAAAAAGTTTGGTTTGGGAAGGGTTTTTTGGTTTTTTTGACTTTTTTTGTGAGAGAAGAGTGTAATGATTATGGATTGGATGTGATGTTTTATTTGTTGTGGCTAAAATAACTTATTTTGTTTTTTGCGGCTAAAATAGCAAAAAAAAAACCCATAAATCAACTTGCCAAACAGAGGCTTAGTAAAGTCAATTCTGTAATTCTAAAGAGCTATTTTTTTCTTCTTCTCTAAATTGCTTTGGAAAACACGATTCCTTTCCAAGGTTTTGAAACCCGGACCGGTGACTCGGTTCAATCCGACGGTTCGATTCCGGTTCAACGACCCGTCCACCCAATCCTTTTTTCGGTTCGTTCAGCGGTCTACTTTTTAAAACATTGTTCCTTTCTCTGATTCTGATTCTATTTCTGTTTTTGCCTAGATCTTTGGAGAACATAAAATCACTACAGACACACAGGGTGAATACAGTTTTGAGAGTTGCGAGCAGCTTTGAGCAAATAGAGGTTGATATCTCTCTAAGTCCCAGAGTGAACTCGGTGAAGCCCTCAAAGACGTTGGCTATATCTGACCAGGCAACGGCTTTAGTACAAGCTGGTGTGCCTGTTATCCGATTAACAATTGGAGAATCTGACTTCAATACCCCAGCTGTAGTAGCAGAGGTAATTTTTGACAATTCTCTATATGATTCATTTATTTTTAAAAATAAAAATGTTTCCTAGTTCTTGCATCGCTATTATTGTTGGTCATGTCTTTATTTTTGTGATCTTATAAAAGTAGGCTGGGATTGATGCAATTCGTGAAGGTTACACAAGGTACACTCCAAATGCGGGAACCCTAGAGCTCCGATCAGCTATTTGTCAAAAGTTGAAGGGTTAGTTGATTTGCTATTTGTTCAGTGCTTTTCTCCAACTAAACTAACTGTTATTCTGGCCAAGAGATTATTTTGACATTTTTATTTTTGCTTTTTATGGAAGAGGAGAATGGGATCTCTTATACACCTGATCAGATTTTGGTGAGCAATGGAGCAAAGCAGAGCAGCATTCAAGCAGTGCTAGCTGTTTGTTCTCCCGGAGATGAGGTGTAGTGTAGTCCATACTTTCACAATCATCACTATGTCTATAAATATGTTGTTTGATTACCATGTGCTGTGAAATGAATATTAGATTTATTGTTCCCTGTTGACTGGTATGGAGTGTGTACTCTTTCTGTTCTGTATTCAACTCTCATTGCAAATAAATCACGTTAGGGTTTGAAACAATTACATCTCAGTTGACTGTACCATTTCTGTCAGAACTCTTGTTTGTTAACATTGTCAGTTTACAACAAACAGGAAACAAGTTTTAGTTTTTTGTTTTTTTATAAAAAATTAAAAAACAAAAACAAAAACAAAAACAGAAACAAAAAACTTAAATGGTGTACAAAAATGTCTTGTAAAGAAATAAAAGCAAAAATTAGAGAAACATGTTTAGTGAGTTGCCGGTGGTGGTGGCCGATGGTGGAGGGTGGAGGAATATGGTGGCCAGCTAAGAAGCGCGGACACAAATCTGACATGACATGAACAAGCCGACACACTAATTTTCAAAAAATATAGGACACGACACATGGGTGATACGCATGAAATATATAATTTTATATATTATATATGTAAATATATTATTCAAAGATAATAAAAAATGCAATATGATACCAATTCTATAAATTTATATAGTTTTTGCTTTATTATTGTAGCTTAAGTTGTTTTGTTTAAACTTATAATTAGTTTCATATGTGTCTAATCGATAGACATATGTGTTTAAGTAATAGACATGTGTATCCTCTAAGTGTCCAAAGAATGCCTGAGTTTTTAAAAAAAATTAAAAATAGGACACGTTTGAAGAGCGTTGGACACATGTCGAGGAAGTGTCCAAAGAGTGTCGGTGTCCAACATAGACACGATACGGATACATCACCTTCTTAGAAGTGTCCGTACTTCTTAGGTGACCGGCTGTGGTTGCTGGAGTTAGTGGTTAGAGTGTTGTCGAAGGTCACGACGGTGACTGATTGGTTGTTGAAGAGTCACTGGAAGGTGGTCGGAGCTCTCTGATAGAGAGCCGGTGTTGATGGTGCGGGGATGGCTGGAGGTGGGTGGCCGCCTAAATTAGTTATTGAAGTGTCGCCGGAGGTCACGGAAGTGACTGGCTGGTCGCCTAAGAATTACCAGAAGGTGGTCAGAGGTTGGCAGTGGGTGGTGACTCAAGGTGGTGGGGGACAGAGGAGACAATGGAAATTTATTTTGAAAACATGTGAAAACACATAGCCTCCGTTTGGCAGAGTTTTCAAAATCTAGTTCAACACTCACTTTTGAGTGTTGTGTTTGTTTAGGGTTTTCAAATCACAATTCTACACTCATTTCTCAAAACTCATTTCAAAATATAATCATTACTTTTCAAAACTCATAACCAAACACATAATTCAAAACTCTTTTCAAAACTCCATTCAAATCAATATTCTAAAAATATTTTAATTTTGTTAAGATTTACGATTTTTTTATTTTTTTATTTTTTAATTTTTTTAATTTTTTGAATATTTTTAAATATTTTAATTTTTAAATATTACAATTTTAATTTTTTAAATTTTAAAATATTTTATAAAAATAAATTCAAACTCTATTTTATAAAAATATTTTTAAATATTTTAATTTTTTGTTATGTATTTGGTTACGATTTGAGTGTAGAGTTGTGAAAGTAGTATGGAATTTCGAGTTATGTGTTTGGTTATGAGTTTTAAAAATAATTTTTTAATTGAGTTTTGTTTTATGTGTTTGGTTAGGATTTGAGTGTACAGTTGTTTTTAAATTTAAAATATTAAAAATTTAAGTTATTTTAATTTTTTGAATATTTAAATTATTTAAATTTTTACGATTTAAATTTTTTGAATATTTATTTTAATTTTTTACTTATTAAATTTTTTAGATTATTTAAATTATTTAAATATTTATGATTTAAATTTTTTGAATATTTATTTTGAAAAAAAATTATTTCCTTTGTAGTATTTTCAATTAAAAAATTGATTAATGTTATTTTTTGTTAATAATAATTTTTTTAATTGAATTTTAAAAAGAGTTTGGTTATGAGTGTTGATCAAAATTTTCAATAATGTGAAAGTAATGTGTTTTGTTATGAGTTATAACAATTTGAATTAAGTTTTGAAAACTTTTTTAAAAACTCATAACCAAACAAATTTTCTTACTTCACATGTCAAATCAAACTTTCAAAACTCAATTCTACACTCAATTCAAAACTCAATTCCACACTCAATTCAACACTTTATTCAAAAACCATAACCAAACAAATTTTCTACACTCAAATCATAATTCTAAAACACACAAACTCAAAATACAACTCATATTCTCAAATCATAATTACAAAGCTCTACCAAACGGAGCCATAATTTTTTCATTTCAAAAAATTTTGAAAACTTTGGAATCAATTCCATTTTTTTGAAAACGAAAACAATATACTAAACATGTTTTCGTTTCCATTTTCCAAAAAAAAAAAAAGAAAAAAGAAAAAGAAAAAGAAACAAAAATGTTAACAAACGACCCCTAAGATATCATTGAATTGCTGAGGACAATGATCTTTTTCTGATTGGTGTGGTAATTTGACATGTTGATTCAGTTGGGTGGGTGTCTATACTGGTAGGACTTTCCTCTAAATAGTACGTTGGTGTTATCAGAATCTCTCATCCCGAGTAATCTTAATAATTAGGGGAAAAGGCCTGCAGTTGGTCATTGCCTGACGCTTTCTTCATGCTTCAAAAGGATAGCAACTTTATTTGGTTCTCTTGACCACAGTGATCAAGAAAGAATCTAATGGGTCTTGCAAGTTGCAGATCTAATACAGATAATAACTTTAACTATGGAACTATGGCAGAATAAATGGAATGGTAGGAAGGGAACTACACACAGTTAATTACATTGAAGAGTTGAGGTTCAGAGACATTATTTTGCAGAGAGGATTGTTCACTAGTGCATCTTTTTGGCACAATAATTTTCGGCCGGTTATCACTTTTCCATGAATTTACCTTCCAGAAAGGAAGAGGAAGAAAAAAGAAGAAAACTACATAATAGGCATGTTTTGTTCTGATGTTTTATTGCCCCTTTCAAATGTTTGTGTTATGAAGGTTGACACAATGTGGGCACAATCGTATAATCTGTTGGTTACCTAGATGAGGGGTGCTGATTTTTTGATTGTTAAAGTCAAATGTTTGACCTTTGCATTTGATAGACACTTATTAGCATAGTATTTATTCTTCAGGTTATAATTCCAGCTCCATTTTATGTGAGTTACCCAGAAATGGCAAGGCTGGCTGATGTAACACCTGTAATTCTTCCAACCCACATCTCCAAAAATTTTCTCTTTGATCCTAAGTTTCTTGAATCCAAACTGACTGACAAGTCAAGACTGTTGATTCTTTGTTCTCCATCTAACCCAACCGGATCTGTTTACCCGAGGAAACTGCTTGAAGAAATTGCTCAAATTGTGGCGAGGCATCCTCGGCTTCTGGTAATATCACTTGTCATGCAACTTTTGGTGCTTGTACTTGTAGAATTTTCAACTTAGTTAACAATTGAGTTTGGGACTATCTTTGGCTGTTCCTTTCAGGTGCTGTCTGATGAAGTATATGAACACATTATTTATGCACCAGCGACTCATACAAGCTTTGCATCTTTGCCAGGCATGTGGGAGAGGACTCTGACTGTCAATGGGTTTTCTAAGGTGCTCCATCTCTGTTTCTTTTAAGCTTCTTTTCTGCTTTCATGATATGTCTCCCTTATAAATCATTTTGGTGTGGTCATAAACATCAACTGATGAATCTCAGAAAATGTGGATATTTGTAGACCTTTGCAATGACTGGTTGGAGACTTGGATACCTAGCTGGTCCTAAACACTATGTTGCAGCATGTGGAAAGATTCAAAGCCAGGTATGCCATTTCTTGGCCTCTCCACACCCTTCATTTGTATTTGTAAACTCTTGCCTAGTTGTATTCTGTAACCTCCATCAATGTCTGTTAACAACTTAACATATACTTCATTGAGAATCAAGATTCTTGACTATGCTTAAGCTTTTGATGATACATTGGATTCTTTTGTCATGCTTTGTTATGGAGGTTCTGACCTAAAGATATGGAAGATAAAATAATGCTCCTCTTGTTCTTTCTCACTGATGAATTTCGAGATTTGGAGCAATTGGATAGTTGAAATGGCAGCATGTCTTAAGAAAGTTATTCTGACTATGCGATTCGGAATAATTTTATCTGTTGCAGTCATTAGTTTGGCCTTAGTTAATCATGGATCAAAATGATTTGGACGTGATGGGAGGACTCCCCTACATCACAGAAGATGTGGAAGAAATGGTATGTGAAACTCCGGAAGCTGCTTGTGAATCCAACGGGTTTCCAAAAGATGTTTCGGTCGCCTCTCTGACTCGTGATGATGAAGCTGTGATGACTTTTGCGGGTGAAGCTTCCGTAAAAGGGGCAGCTAAGAATGCTAGTTAGTCTTTCTTTCAAGTTTAACCTTCTCTTTTGTTTCATTTGTTCTGGACCTTTCTGTTTTCCTTGTTTGCCAGCGGTGTGAACTGCGTCCGTTGCTGCAATTGCCTGGGGATCGCCTCTTCTTGCTGCCATGAGTGCCCCTTTCTCAAACTTTTCTCTAATATAAGTACTGCCCTTTGCTGCTATTACATGAGCTTGAAAGAGCTTTCTTTATTTAGACCATATTCAAAAAATACCAAAGGACCCAAAAACTTTTCTTTTAAGGACCTTCAAATTAAAGTCCAAGCTCCTTTTATAAGGCCAAAACATCAAGGCTTTGATTTCCACCAGCTTAGGCCATTCAAGACTTTAAAAATAATGGTCACTGTTATTTCACTCTGTACTCATGGCTTTGCAAATGCATTGCTATTGAAATATAGAAGTTTAAAATTCATGATAATTTATATGATATATCTATGTTATATGGGATAGATTTTGTCACGATATTTTGCAATATTTATTGATATTTTAAAAATTGTTTAAAAAATTGATGCAATATATCAATATGTGATATATCGCGATATTAGACAATGCTTTGCTAATAAGTTGGTAATGGTAAATGTTCAGTAAAAACTGCTTGAAAGCTATTGCAAACGGCAGTGTTGATCATTAGCGCTTCATTGCGATTGGTTATTTTAACATGGGAATTTTAATTTTTTTATACATTCATGGAAGCATGTTCTCGCCTTATAATCAACAAGTTCAATCTAATTTGTGCATGTATCATTCCAGTTCGCTTCAGGTGCCAGTAGCATATCCCAAAAAGCAGGTGTTGCTGCTTTGGGACTGGGTTATGCTGGTGGGGAATCAGCTTCTACTATGGTCAAAGCATTTCAGGAGCGGCGAGATTATTTAGTTAAGAGTTTTGGAGAATTGGAAGGTGTTAAAATATCAATACCCCAGGTATGAACTTTATTTATTTTGCATACATATATGGTGTTTAAAACCAATGGTTAAGATTTGGCTTAATAATCTTGAGGTTATGAGTTCAAGTTTTGGAACCACCACTTTGTGTATTATGCCAAAGGTTAGGTGTGCACTCAATCTTTTCCCTTTCAAACACACATTAATGTGTACTAATTGGGCGTTGTTTTTTATTTGGTGTTTAAAACCATGTGCTAGCTTGCTTTGTCCTGTACTTTTTCTTCTCTTTACTTTTTTTAATTTTTTTATTATTCTGTCCCCATGCTATTGCAATACTGATTTTGAGTGTCATTATACTTCTCATTTGCAGGGAGCTTTCTATCTCTTCCTTGATTTCAGCTCCTACTACGGAGCAGAGGCTGAAGGCTTTGGTATGATCAAAGATTCAGAATCTCTATGCCGCTATTTGCTGGACAAGGCCCAGGTAACCTTTCAAGGGTTGCCGTGTCATAATCAAATGAAAAGAAAGTAGAAAGAGATGTAAATTGAATGACATTTAAGGGAATGTAGAAACTAGGTCAGGAAGAACTCACAAGTAGATGAATTAGACCTAAGCGCTGGACAGTGCTATAAGCTCTCTTTTCGCATCTACTCATTAATTTATCTGGGTATAAAAACATGGTCGAAAGCGGTGAAGTTCATTTCTTGCTTTTACTTCACATTATTATTATTATTATTATTATTTATAATAATGACTTAAGGTTATGATTCTCAGGTGGCTCTTGTCCCAGGAGATGCATTTGGAGATGACAGCTGCATTCGCATCTCGTATGCAGCATCTCTTTCCAGCCTAGAGGCTGCAGTGGACCGAATTAAGAAAGCATTAATCACTCTTTGACCTGCTATCCGTGTTTAACTTAGAGACTAGCTATCATAAGTTATTATTCTTGTACTCATTTTCAGATCCAAAATGTGTATTTTGTGGTTAATTCATATTATATAATGAATAAAACTTGGGGGTAGTTAATGTTATTCCATGAATAAAAGTCCGGGACCTCATATTCCATAACCTATTTCGATCAATCCGCTTGCTATTGTACTCGTTATAATCAAGTAGAGATGTCGGAAGACTAGTAGACTGGTAAAAGTGGGGTATATTTTTAAAATATTTCTGTAATTTGATGATTTAAAATTTATTTTTCTCACTCTTTTAGATGAACATTATTATTAGATATTTAAATTTATTTATTTTTTTATATATATTTAGGGTTTTTTTTTGCAGATGATATCGTGCTAGTGGATGAAATTAGAGAAGGAGTTAACACAAAATTAGAGATTTGAAGAAAACCTCTTGAATCTAAAGGATTTCGGATAAGTAGAACTAAGACAGAGTACATGGAGTGTAAATTTAGTAATAGTAACAATGAAGGCAGAGGAGAAGTAAAAATTAAGAACCAATAACTGCCTAAGAGTAAACATTTTCGTTATTTAGGGTCGATTATCACAACAGTGAGGGAGATTGATGCGGATGTGGCCCATAGGATTAAGGTGAGATGGTGCAAGTAGAGAAGTGTGTTTGAGGTAATATGCGATAAACGAATACCCACTAGACTAAAAAATAAGTTCTATAGAATGATTATTAGACCAACGATGTTGTATGGGACGCAGTGTTGGGCTTCCAAGAAATAACATGTAGATAAGATGAGTGTTGCTGAAATGAGGATGCTAAGGTGGATGTGTGGCAAGACTAGACAAGATAGAATTAGGAATGAGTGTATTCGAGAATGGGTACGAGTAACACTGATAGAAGATAAATTGAGGGAGAATCCATTGAGATGATTTGGTCATGCTCAACGGAGACCAACAGAGGTAGTAGTGAAGAGATGCGATGCTGTAACGGTAGATGGAAGTGTTAGGGGACGGGGTTTGCCTAGATTAACGTTGGTTAGCGTTGTAAATAGAGACATAGATATACTTAATTTGACTAACGAAATGATCTTTGATAGGGCCGCGTGGAGAAGAAAGATTCATGTACTCGATCCCATTTGATGGGACTCAAGGCTTGGCCTGGTTTGGTTTGGTTTATATATTTAGGAGTCTAATTGATATTTTGAGCATAATTTGGAAAATAAAATGAAATTTCAATTGAAGTTTCGGTGCCATATATAACTAATAGTTAGGGTAAAATTGATATAAGAATGAGTAGTTTTAAGTATAAAATTGACATTATTAAAAGAACAGATGTCGAATTAGTTTTTAAGTGATAATTTGAATGATAAAATGAAATTTTCTCATAAAGATTTGATCTTCACCAAGTCTTTTTGACTCAGAAGTTATGAGTCGCTTAGACCATCTCCAACGCTTCACCAAACCTTGCATCAGATTTGAAATTTGGTGAAAAGGTCACTTTTTGCAGCTCCAATGGTTTCATCAAATTGGTATTAAAGCGGGAATTCATCAAATTTTTCATCAAAGTGAGAACAGGGGAAAGATTTCACCAATTTACCGTGCGTGACCGTTGGAGGAGACCAACCAGTCAACCAGCCGGTTGACCAATCGGTTGACCGGTTCCCTTGCAAATAGGTTGGTTCAAACAGGTCAAAAGGTTCAAAGAGGTAAAAAAAAAAAAAAAAAAAAAAAAATACACTAACCGGTCGACCCATGCTTTGATGACAATCATTGGAGCAGTCTGTATTAGATTGAGAAAATGGTCTTTTTTTTACTCAGATTTGGTGAAAAATTTAGTGAACCGTTGGAGATGCTCTTAGGAGAAAGAAGCTACCTAATTATTTTTTATTTTTATGGTATACCTCAATGAAAGCAATTTTACTATTTCTTTAGGTGTGAGTGTAGTAAAAAGAGAAATCTAAAATATGAAGGACAATGTTGAATAAAATGACAATGATAATGATTTGTTATTAATGAAAAGTGACAATTAACACAGCAAAAATTAGTTAATATGTTGAATTGAATCATAATGATAATGATTTTTATTAATGAAAAGTGACAATTAAAACAGAGCACAAATTAGTTAAGACAAAATTATTTGCTACCTTTTTAGAACACCAAGTGACTATTTTATTCACAAATTACTAAACAATAAATATTCTTTTTTTTTTTATTATTATTATTTTTTATGTGTCAACAGAAGATTGTGAGTCTCACTTTTTCATCCATGACAACTCTCCTAAAACCACTTGTTCATTTCTAGTTAAGAGTTAGAAAGAAATTGAAATTGAAATTGAAATTTGAAATTTGAACATGTGCTTGGACGTAAAACAATTGGAAATGATTTTTTTATTGAATTGGTTGCGTTGTGTCGCGTGGTTTATCATTGGCCATTTTCTTGATTGGCTTGGAGTCTGTTTTTATTATTATTATTATTATTATTATTTTTAATTTTTAATTTTTTTAATACTAAGTTCTATTACAAGATCAAGATGTGTTCAACATATTTGTCATTGTCCTTTTTTTTAATTTATTTTTTATTTTTTAGAACCTGTAAAACAGATTATATATTAATAAAAAGGATATAAGTTTAGATACAAAACAACAGCAATATTAGGTATTATGAAAAATCTTTCATGAAAATGATCATGAAAGATTTGTGACCTTTGGATTATACTTAGAATAAAGCACCACACACTAATCAAGGTAATCTAAATGTCACTAATCTTTCATGATCATTTTCATGAAAAAAATTTCATGATCTCTAACATTTCTCACAAAACAATCACAAAACGCAAAAGAACTAAGCCACAAACATATAACTAACCTGAGCTATTAATTATTAATTATATGCAAGAGTTTGTACTTAATTAATTCAGAATAAAGGCAATTTGGAAGCTGTGATATATATGTAGGGAAATGTTATAGTACACACCGTTAAAGGGAGTACCACATGTGAGATATATTATTTATGAGTTTGATTATCACAAAAAGTATAATTAAATACTATGAGAGTTATACTAAAAAAAAAATTGAGTTATAAACAAACATCACATGAGATAAAATCAATTACTCTTTGATCATAACCAAAATAATATTATAACTAATATCACAATATGTCATAACTAACAACACGATAGTTCATAACTAACAACACAAATGCCGTAACTGAATGTGCATATGATACACATCCCAAATGAATTTCCCCCTGATCAAGAAGTAATAGATCTTTTTCTTTCTTTCTTTTTTTTTTTTTTAAAAAAAGAAGAAGAAGAAAGGGCTAAGTGGTAATTTCAATAGCTCATTTTTATTTTTTCACAACCATCCTTTTACACAGAGTGAGCTATTATAGCTCCCAAAAAGGATAAATTGTGTTTTGCGAAAATGATAGAAGAATTATTTGGGTTTGATCTGTGCAATTAAACTTTAAATTTTAATTTGTTTAATTTAAATCTTAATATTCTAAACTAGTAATAAGTTTAACAATCTATCCATCTCCCTTAATTTTTTTAACATAAAATAAATGTGGCATTCCATCATTTGATATTTCAACTTAGTATTAAAATCAACCTCTACTTAAGTAGTGCCAGCTTACTCTACCCCCACTAATACTACCATCGTCTCCTTACCCACAACTAGGATTGCAAACAGTGGCGAAGCGAAGAAAATAAATTAGAGGGGACACTTATTAATTATAATATTGAAAATGTTTACAAAAATGTTTCACATAAATTTTTACGATTGACTTCACTAAATATTAAAAAAAAAAAAAAATCAGTGTGTTTGGTTTGAGTTTTCTGAATTAAGTTTTTTACAAATTGAGTTTTTTATTTTTATTTTTTTGTTTTTAGTGAATACTTTTAAAATTTTAAGCAATTTTTTTTACTTTTTTATATGCATGATATATCTTTAAAAAAATAAATATTAGTGAAAAAATATTTTAAAAAATTAATAAATACATAGAAATACGAAAAATGTACTATTTTTTGTATTTTTTTTTATTTATATTTTTGGTATGTCGTGAATTTTTTATAGATTTTTTTCGCAAAATCTATACTTTTTAAGTGTTTTTATGTTAAGGTGTGTGTCAAAAAATTAAAAAAATTGCTAAAAATATTAAAGAAATTCAGTAAAAAAAATAAAATATAAAAAAAATAACAGAAACGAAAAAATAGAATTTTTTGAAAATTGTTTTTAGAAAACTCAAATCAAACAAAGTGAATATTGTTATTTGTAATTAGTGTATCATGGACAATATTAAAAAAAGTCATGGATATATAGTTTTGAATTAAATTATATAATGATAAAGTAACTTTTCATACAAAATATGCCGAAAAATTCAATATAACAGTCATACCACGTCATCATTGACATGTGATATTACCAACTCATAGTAAAGAAAAACATCGAGGATGAACCCTACATATTAAATGTAACTAGCAATTCAATAAATTCTATATTTTCATTGAAACTAATTATGTTTGCATGTCAATAATGATAGAGATCACCATTATATTGAAATTTTCATAGATAATAATATTGTAGTCTCTTTATTTTTAATCAAAACAATCATTATTGTTCTTATAATTTTAAAAATATCATTGACACTTCACTCTAAATAATATTTTCATAAATTTTTTTATATAAAATATTTTCTTTATGTTTGTCAAAAAATAAAAAAAAGAATCCCAAAACTCAGGGGGGCACGTGACCCCCCTGGGCCCTCCTTCCCTCCGCCCCTGATTGCAAACGAGATGAATCAAGCCAAGCCAAGCCAAGAGAAGATGTGTTTGAGCTTGGCTCGCAAAGAATTAGTTGAGCTCAAATCGAGCTTACACTTAGCTCATCAAGCATTTAAGAAACTCGACTGAAGTTTACTCCATTACACATCCGAGTTGAACTTGAGCTCAAACTTGAAAAAAAAAAAAAATTCAAACTTTAATTAATTTGAATATTTAAAGGAAAAAAAGATGAAGAGAAAATCAATTTACAATTTACATGCCTTTAGGCGAAAATCTCACTTGATTTTGAGTTTGGCCTATTTACTAAATAAACGAGTTGCTTTAATTAGTTTATTTGCAGCTCTACCCACTACCACCATAAAAGTTGGTTTTTAATGAAGTTGGAATTTGTACAAAACTTGAAGTTGATATTTTAAAGCTCAATAAATTATTTTGTGTGATTTTTTTTAAAATTTATTTTTTATGTGAATTAGAAGGGATGACATTGGAATGGAAGGGAAGAGAAGGGGAGGAGAGGGGTGGAGCTGGCATTGGGAAAGATGAGGTGGGGTGGTGCTGGGAATGGAACAGAGGGGGTAGCATACTGGTGATGGTGGATGGGTGGCAATATAGTGGTGGCACCATTGATGTCGGGAGAGGCAGAAAAACAGGTGGACAAAGAAAATAGGTGAAGAGAAACAAGATGAACTGACAGAAGAAAAATAAAATAAAAATATCGTTAAGATTAGAGTTAACAACTTAATTATTCATTTACCATTAATTTTAGTAAATTTATCTACACAAATAATTGAGAGTGATATCAATTTTAAAATGTAAGTTTTAAATTGAAAAAAAAAAATAAAAAAATCAAAGGTTAAACCTTTAATTTTAGGAAAATGATATAGAAATCCACTTTAACGTGATATGATTGATTGATGATTAGAGAAATTATGAGATAGAGTGTTACCTTTAATATCTTAATTGATTAACACATCACTGAGTATAAAAATTAGATCTAATTTTTTATGTTAAATAGCAATGCTCTTAATTTTATTATCATTATTATTATTATTTGTAATTTTTTCTTATGTTCTTTTACTCTAGTGGTTTGAAGTGAAGCTTTTATTATAATTTTTTCATTTAATTTGAAGTGCATAAAAAATAAACAATTTTCATGTCTTTCTAGTTTTATCAAATTAAAATGAAAAACCTATAAGTTTCATAATTAAAAACTACAATGATTAAAAAGATTTTCTCAAGTTATGGGTTAAAAATGTAATTTACACAAAAATAAAATAATAATAAAATAATGATATTAGCCGTTACGATGCGGCAAAAAGTGTTAATAAAGGTAAGAGTGGTGAAGAATAAAATAGAATATGATATGATGGTTTTGTGTCCGTGTCTCTTCTCTGACTTTCTCCATAAGGTTGGATATTCTCAATCTCATCAAACCAACAGTTTTTTAGTTAAAAATAGAGACAACAACTTATTAACACGTATACCACAACCCCACGTATACGTGCCCCACATCATTAGTAATACTATTCAATTTACGAAAGGACTCCTTTCTTCCTTGTATGACTTGGCTTTACTTCCTCCATTGTACCAACTCATTCACCATTTCGTCAAGAAATCTCAAAAACGTCTTCTAAAGGACAAGGCTTCACCTCAAAACGCCCCAATAAAAAGCAACAAAATTTTGTTATTTTGTGATAAATCTACGTATTTTTGTAATTATATTATTTATTTTCTTACTTAAGTAGTTTTTATCTTTAAAAAAATATAATTATGTATAATTTTATTTCTGAATTATAAATTATCATAATAATTATTAAAAAAATAACATTCATCACAATAATATGTAACATATATCACAAAAAATAAGTAATAAGGGTGCATATCATACACCCATAACATTACCCTAAAAAGTATATACCCATATATGTATTTTATTATATAAAATATCAACAATGCTACATACCCTCCAAAAAATACAACTCCCATTTACTTGTGATTGGTCTAGGAAGAAAAGAAATAAAAAAAAATAAAAAAATAAAAATACATGATTGATCCACATCATTATCCTTAACTTTGAGGTCCCAAGTATTTTTGATAAAATATATGTGTCATTAACTTTTTGCTTTTACCTTCTCTTATAATTGTTACATTTAATAATTACTAAATAAATTTTCACATTCATTAAACTGTTCAAAACTTCTGACATATTTTCGTCATTCAAATTTATCATACCGTCTAAAAATTTAAATTTATTAAATAAATCGCATTGTTTGTGGCAATAAGATTCCTTGCTGTTCTACGTGGAATAGCTGTACATAGGTAGGACATCCTCAAGACGCCAAGGACACCTTTGTCCAAAGCCCCAAACATGAAGTTTTAACTTGAACTACAAGACAATCAATCTCTAATCTCTAATTAATGAGCTTAACAAGAATATTCTTCTTCCCAGCTCCCATTTCATTTCTCTTTCTCTTCTCCTCCCTCTCCTTTCTTCGGTTTATATAAACACGAACAAGAACGACAAGGCTGACAATAACATAACCTGCCAATCTTCTTAACAACAAAGTTGGTACATATTTAGAATTTAGTTGCCAATCTCAATCACAACCAGAATATTAATGGCAGTTCCAAAATCAAGAAATGTTACAGCTGAGATTGTTTTCTTCGACTTGGAAACAACGGTGCCCAATAGAGTCGGACAAAGGTTCTGGGTATTGGAGTTTGGTGCAATTGTAGTCTGTCCTCGAAAACTCATTGAGCTGGAGAGCTATTGCACGCTGATTAGACCTGGGGACTTGTCCGTAGTTTCTGTGAAGTCAAGCAGGCCTGATGGCATAAACTCAACAAGCAGTCAAGGATGCGCCTTTGTTTGAGGAAGTTGCAGACAAGATATTTAACATTCTTGATGGGAGGGTTTGGGCTGGTCATAACATACAACGATTCGACTGCGTTCGTATTAGGGAGGCCTTCAAGGAGATTGGTAGGCCTGCACCACTGCCTTCCGGGATGATTGATTCGTTGGGTGTTTTTGACAGATAAGTTTGGCAGAAGAGCTGGTAATATGAAGGTATGTACAAATTTTGAAATATTAATGAGAAATTTCTCCTCCTCACCATTGTAATTATTTGTTATTTATGTTGTGAGGTTTGGCTTCTTGCCAATCGTTTCTATTTCGGGTGTGTTTGCTTGCAGCATTTACTGGGTTTATCTCAGCGATGCTTATTCTTGCACTCCTGTTTTTGATCTTGTAACATCTTCATTTATTAACAACAGTAATGTTAGGAATCATGAAAAATATATCATGAATACTATCATGAAAGATTCTCAACCTTTGGATTACCCATACAATAAAACACCACACACTAATCAAGACTAATCAGAGATGAAAAATTTTGATGATGTATTTCATGATATATTTTTCATGATCCCTAACATTACTCTATTAACAAAATGTTAATTCTTTTTCTGATTAAAAGTAAAATAAAACTGCACCTGATTGATCGTGTAGTAAACATCAAAACTTAACACATACAATAATGCAATATTGTCAGATATTTTTCGAATCAATAATAATCTGAACGAGGTTCTTTAACAATGGCATTCAGGAGATAGCATGACAATGTATGTATTATTCTACAGTTCCAATTTCATAGAGCTGAAATTCCAATTACTTTTCCAAAATGATAAACTTTTCAAAAATAATTTGAACTTCATAATTTCCAATAGGACAATGATAAAGGTAACATATTGACTGTGACGTATGCCTTTGTTTTGTACATAATTTTTAAGAAAAATGTCATTATTTAAGAATTTTAATACATAATTTGGTAGAAAATTTTCTAATTGAAAGTATCTTGATGGGTTTTTTGTTTTAAAATGATAAGCCTACAACTCATTGACTTCATTCTTTCTAAATAAACTTTTGATATGTGTTATAACACTGCTCAATTGTTAAGGTCAACAACAGGTCGATCTATTTCGTTTTATGCACAATTCCGACTTCAAGGGGAAATATAATCTTTCTATCATGCAATGTGATAGATAAAAATATTGTAATGCAAATGCCATAATACTAATTACATCTTTCAAAATTGGTTTAGATGGCAACATTGGCTGCTTACTTTGGACTTGGGCAGCAAAAACACAGGTAAGAAATCCCCCTTTGTAGGATTTTCTAATCCCTTGGCTTAGCTTAGCTCAGCTCAGCTCATGTTTCTCAATTCTTTCATAATTCTTGCATACATACAGGAGCCTTGATGATGTGCGCATGAATTTGGAAGTCCTCAAACATTGTGCAACTGTGCTGTTTCTGGTATATAATTATTCATAAACACTACTGATTATGCACCACCACCCCTTAAAGTTAATGCTATGTACTTCCTTATTCCTTAATATACAAAACAATTCATGCAAACTTGGAAGTAACAACTTCAATTTTAATTCTATCTGCTCATACATGGTTACTTATTCATAGGAATCAAGCCTCCCAAATGTGCTGAACGGGAAGTGGCATGGCTCTCCCATGGTGACAACAAGAAGCAGAAGTATGTTGGTACGTATGTAGTGTCACCAAACATCCTCAGTATTGTAAGATTAACGCTTTAATTGTCCTTTTAGATCAACAATGCTTAGCTGAGCAAAGAATGAAATACTAAATTAATGTGATCTTTAATTTCTTAAATGTTATGTTATGGGTGGATTTGTAATTAGGAATCAAATCTCCCCAGTATGTCGAATGGAATCTGGGATGGTCATCCGAGCATCACCACAACAAAAAGCAAGAGTTTTATTGGGAAATTTCCATGCAGAGAAGAAAGTAGCAGCCGCAAATCTCCTCCAACTTCTCTGAGTTATCATAGAGCTGTTCCCTATGCAAGGGGAAGTTTAGGAAAGGTTTTATTACTCAACCGTCTATTATTCCATAAAATGTGAACAATTCATTGTTACATACATATATGTCTAGTCAATGTCATTCACCAACAATAACCAGTTGTAAATGCAGATGACCGAACGAGTGGCAAATATACTTTGTAAAGCCCAAAACAAACCTCTCAGTAATTTATTGAAGCATTCCCATTCACTGCTTCGATAAGAAAGAATGAGGTGGCCTCCTATTGTGGCATCTGTCTTTGGATCCTTGTTCCATTTCTGTTCTATCACGAGAAAGGTGCTGCTGAACCTATGTGAGGGGATGTAAAATCCGCACACAAATATGTGATCTGAGACTCTGTTTGGGGGGGGGGGGGGGGGGGGGGGTTTGGAAATGCCTGATGACACTGACTAATTTTTCTACCATGAAGGTTCAACTTATCATTATTGATGTCCCTTCACAGTGGGAAAATGAACATATTGAGAAAGTTTGATGGTCGTATGTTGGCTTGTTTGGTGACACTTTCTTGAGAATTGGACAAATGATTGGAAACCTGGTGCAGATTCCCTCAAAAGCTAACTTTGTAACCATAGAAATTCACTTGTATATGTCCTTTTAACATATTGATTGATTGTTCATTCTTTGTGGCATTTCTCATCCATGGTCTATATGGATCATTTGCATGAGATTTTGTCTTGTACATGTTGAATAATAAAAAGAAAGTTGGAACCTTTGCTCCTTTTATTTTTGTGTGTGTGTGTGTGTGTCGCATATAGCTACTACAAGCACACAATGTGCGCTGAAAATATGCTCTTGTGCAATGATGCTTTTTCCTTGGCCCTTTTATTGATGTAATCTTGATATACTTTCTTTATACTTACTGTGTATCAATAAATTTCTTTTGCGGATCAAATGCATATATTTTGGTGAACTGTTCATTTCTTTATATGCAAATGCATATAAATATGCTCTTGTGCGATGAATTTTTTTTTTTTTTGTAATTTCTCTATAATTTTATTTAGAAGTTTATTTCCGAACCAAAATAGAGGTGTGCACTGAGAGGAAATGATATGTGAAAATAGAAGCTCTCTACTTTCTTTTTTTTTTGATCAGCAAAGAAAATGAACTTTATTGATGAAACAGACAACTATTACATCAATAAAAGAAAAAGGAGGATGAGTGCAAAAAGTATCATAGCGAACCAAATCAATCACAACTAGGTTGGTACTAATAAGACTGCCCAATCATATGCTAGCACACCATCAAGAGTTGGTGAGTAACCAACCACAAACACCAAAATCAACCTCACCCAAGTAAAATCTAACCAAATATAAAACAGACCAAATAATCTAGAGCTACCAAACTGCCAAAACATAGGACAACAACAAATAATATCAGCTACACCAGCCAGATGAAAAGAGCATTGTCCACACAGACCAGCAGCAACCCATATCAGAAGAAAAAGGATATCAAAGAAAAACATCAGAAGTAGCAGAGTCCAGCATTGTTAACAGCGTCCAGCATCAACCAGTAAGAACTGAGCTTCAGCTTCCTTGAGTCCCACTGTCTACACACAGTAGCAGATCTGCTTGAGGTTATAGATCACATCTTGTACCAAGTAGTTAAACTCTTTCAAGAAGAAAACAGCCCACATAGCAACTCTAATTTTTATCAGCTCAGCCAAATCATGCAAAGCTGGTTGTGCCTCAATAAATATGCACTCATTCCTGATTTTTCACACTAACCACATTACTGCTAATGGAATCATCTTCCAAATCTCCTTCACCTTTTTCTTCATATTTGAACCTGACCACCAATGTAATACCGCCTCTACTGAACTAGGAATTACCCAACTCAGGTTCCACTAATTCACAATATTGACCCATATTCTCCATATCACAGGGCAGTGAAGAAGGACGTGGTTCAAAGACACCTCAGATTTACAAAACACACATAGTGCACTGACTTTAGAATTCAATACACTAACCCTTTGCAAAAACACAGAGGACTTAATCTTACCTCTCCAAGCCAACCAGCTCAGAAACTGTACTTTGGGAGGAGCGAAATTATTCCAAATGCTTTTAGTGACTGTAATATTTGGCCCTTTACATGCTACCTCCCACTTCTAGATTGATGCCACAGAAAAAACTCCAGAGGAATGAGCTAACCGTGAGCAAGAGTCTTCAATCCCTTCATGTAGCCTAGGTGCACTCTACAGCAGGTCATTGAGATTCAGTACTTCCTCATCTTCCCAAGCAAATAGAGGCCTTTTAAAGGCAAGATTCCAATCTGTACCCACTCATCTTCTATGGAAAAACTCAACTAGAGTGCCATCTTTATCAACTGACAAGGTGAATAATCTGGGGAATACAACACTCAAACTTTGATTATTAAACCACCTATCAATCCAGAAATTCACTCTTCTACTATTTCCAACAACTACCTTAAAATTTTGCAAAAAGAAATCTCGCAAATCAGGATTTGCTGCAGCCACTGATAGTATACCCTACCACATATTAGACATGGACACTGGATCTACTAAAAATGGGCTCCATCTGCCACCCAAACCTCCATAATTACTACAGACCACTTGTTTCCACAAAGCTAACTCCTCCTTACCATACCTCCACCACCACTTCATTAAAAGGCACTCATTAACCTGGCTTAGATTTTTCATACCTAGCCCACCTTGATTTTTGCTTAGACAAACCTCCTTCCACTGAACTAAGTGCACTTTTTTTCTTATTTCTGAACCTCCCCAAAGAAAATTAGCTTGAATTCTGTCTAGTGATTTTACAATACCCATTGGTAGCTTGAAAATGGATAGGAAATAGACTAGCAAGCTTGTCAACGCAGACTTTATCAAAGTTAATCTTCCTACAAAAGACAAATACCTTCTCTTCCATGAAGCTAACTTGCTCTTGAATTTATCCACCACTAGTTTCCATGCACTCTTTCTCCTTGGATTTGCTCCTAATGGGAGCCCCAGATAGTTCATTGGCAACTTTTGACCGA
The DNA here is from genome assembly GCA_036172215.1 of Camellia granthamiana. Lineage (NCBI taxonomy): Eukaryota > Viridiplantae > Streptophyta > Magnoliopsida > Ericales > Theaceae > Camellia > Camellia granthamiana. Next base: position 89,111,105 of record CM069906.1, read on the forward strand.
GGCAATTAAGTTTTTTGCAAAGACTTTCATTGATACCCCTCTGATCAGACCCTCTTCTTTTGCTCTTTCCATGAGAATATTAAGGCCCTCTACTACAATGTTAAAGAGAAAAGGTAAAAGTGGGTCACCTTGCCTGAGGCCTTTCATGGGGGAAAACTCTGATGTAGGTGATCCATTTACTAGCACTGAGATTCTAGCTGTAGATATACAAGTCTTTATCCATCCCACCCATTTCTTACCAAAACCACAATTAGCCATCATCGAATACAAGAACTCCCAATTTACTGAGTCATATGCCTTTTCAAAGTCCAATTTTAGGATAATTCCTTTCTTTTTTGACCTTCTCCACCAATCCACCACTTCATTGGCAATTAGTACTCAATCTAGAATTTATCTTCCACTTAGAAATGCCGTTTGTACTTCACTAATGATCTTGGGTAAAACCTGCCTCAACCTTCTTGATAAGACTTTAGCTATTATTTTATACATTGAGCTAACCAAACTGATTGGTCTATAGTCACTCAGCCCCACATGATTTTCCTTCTTAGGAATTAGGGCAATAAATGAACTATTCACACCTTTGGCCAACTTTCCATTGGAGTGGAATTCATACATCATCTGCACAATCTCCTCTTTCATGATGTTCCAGCATTTTTGAATACATTTTAAATTAAAACCATCTGGCCCCAGAGCTTTGTTACCATCGTTGATGGGTCGTTGAACACACCAAAATATAATCACTAAACTATACCAAATTCTATTAGAATAATGGCAAGTCCAGGTATCGATCCACAGGGACTATTGTGAAATTAAACTAATTTAATCGTTAAATTCCTAAATTAATTTTGATAAAAAGATTGAATGATCATAACCTAATTTAATAGCGAATAAATTAAACTAAGGAATTAAATTATTAATAATAAATGAAATTGGTTTACTGAATTGAGGGAAAAACTAGGGCAAAGAATCCACCACTAGCCACGTAACTAGGGTTTCCAATTGAAATCAATTATCCTAGGGTTTGAACAGATTAATGCTTTGCAACTACAAGTTCAAAGCATTTAACAAGAAAATCATCACATTCAATGTACGGGCATGAACCATCTCAAGTAGTACGAACCGTTCACTCTAAACTAGGGTAGTGACACGACTCGTCTCTCGTAGTATGGTTCGTCTCATACCTTGAATGTGAAAGAATAGAAAACTCATGTATGGATAACATTCAACAATCACAGAAAGTCAAATATTTAAAAAGATAATGAAAATTATATATAAAGAATTTCTAAAACACCATACAATGGTTCAAACCTTTACATAATTGAGAATCAAAAGGAAAACAAAATAGTTACATGGCTAGGGTTTCATCAAAACCCTAGAAAAGACGACTAGCCACTCATGGAGGAGTGGAAGGATGAAGATGGAGAAAAAACCACCATGGAAGACATCTTGGAGCTTTTGCTTTCCTTCTCCTTTCCAAACCCTAGCCTCCCTCTTTAGGTTAAGACAGTTTTTGAACCCTAGAAAAGCCTTTTCCTTTTCTATTTATACTTCTACTCACTTCCAAACAAGTTTAAAACATCAGTTTGACTTCTTCAGAAAAAGTCAACTCCCTCTAAATTTTGTCTTTTTGCCCATTTTATGCTCAAATGATGTACAACCTGATTGACATTCAACACACATAAAATACACGGTTTGACCAGCAAGTGAAGTTAAGAGATTCTAATTAATGGCCTCAATGATGTACATTTCGGCCTTAATCACATCCCCCAACTTACTACTTGCTAGTCCTCAAGCAAGTAAAATAAAATAAAATAAAACAAAATCTATCTATTTCCTCTTTCGTGGGAAAACGGTTGCATTTAGCATATGCAACAAGCCTTTAAACCACAAGGTTACCCCAAGTGGACGAGTAAAGTCTCGTGAGGGTTTCCAGAAATGATACCCACAAACATTAACATATTCATATATACTCAACAACAAATGACCACACTATCCCACCTAACAATCAACTTATGTGCCACTACAGTGTGATATTGAGACATCACGAGTCATTAAAGACACAGTGGACAAGCATGAAGGAACCTATTGAGTCGAAACCACAATTCAGTTAATACAAAAGTAAAGTTCCCTATACTTGTGCATGCTAGTAGACAAGTCATGAGTACCCTCAGTGTAAAGTGCAATCTCCATATTAGTTAACTATCCACTATAATAGCCCAGTGTAACTCATAATAACACCCAACATATACAAAAAAACTAACCTGTTGCAGCCAAGATTTTCAAAAGTTTTTTTTTTTTTTTTTTTTTTAAATGACTGTGCAATGTCCTGATCCATTAAGCTTTCTAATCAACCCATGTAACAAGCATTGGGCCAATGACTCCCAAACCAGACGGTTTTAGGGCACTAGGTGTAAAGACACCCCTACGGGCTTAATAACTCGAGTTGAAAAGGCTACGAATCCGAACAAGTCATTCTTCTTATTTCTCCTTAACTGTGCAATGTCCAAGTCCCTTAAGCTTTCTAATTAACCCATGTAGCAAGTTTTGGGCCAATGACTCCCAAACCAGACGGTTTTAGGGCATTAGGTGTAAAGACACCCCTACGGGCTTAATAACTTGAGTTAAAAAGGCTACGAACCCAAACAAGTCAAGTGTTTTTTTTTTTTTTTTTTAAGAATCTTGGCTCCTCATTTATTTTTTTCTGCAACTCTAGTTATTATCAATGATGTACACCAGGGATTATAATAAAAAGATCACCGCTATGATAGTGTGTTCATGTGAATTAAGACATACTCATGACAAGTGTACTAAAATCACAAACACAGACAACTCTCCTCGTGCAAACATCGCATGCAAGTATCTACCCAATAAATCCTTTTCATACAAGTCTACTATGCTCTCCAATTAACATATGCAAATATCATCACCCTACTAGCAAAAAGTCACATCAAGTGAAGTAATGCAATCAAGTGAAACAAGTATAAGCATGAATTATGAGCCAGATAGAAATGCACAAAAGAAAATATAACCCCCATCCCCCAACTTGAATATGACATTGTCCTCAATGGAAAAGTAAAGAGAAATGAGAGAAAATTACCAGAAATGTAGGTGCAGATTCAGGCAGGCAGAGAGTAACAGAGACACACTCACACTTTTTTTTTTTTTTTTTTTGAATTGATAAAAGAAAGAACTAAAAAGAAAGAAAAAATAATAATAAAAATAAAAGAGACAAAACAATATTCAGGAGGGCACTATGGGGAAGCCGGTGGTGGTGATGGTGGGAAATGCTGGGACCGCTGGCCTTTTTGGAGGCCCGAGCAGATACACATTCGACTCATAGCCTGCACACACCAAAAGCAAATAGATACAAAACCGTAGAACCAAGCATGAGAATAAAATAAAATATGAAAGCACAAGTTGGCCCACTAATGTCCCACATGCAATTCCCTTTTTTTTAAAAAAAATAAAATAAAAATAAAAACGAAAATAATTAAATAAATGAATAAAAAAAAAAAAAAAACCTTAAATTAAATGAACTAAATTATAAATTAAATTAAACTAAACTAAATTATAAAATAACTAAATTACAAAAGAGACTAAAGTATAGAATAAAATAACCTAAACTAAACGATTTATTTATTTATTTATCTATTTTTATTTTATATATTTTTTTATTTCTACGAAAATAGAAAATAAAAATAAAATGTTTTTAGAAAAAATTATAAATAAAATAAATATATATTTATTTATTTATTTTTAAAATTTATTTATGTAGTTATTTACTTAAATAAATTAAAAATGAAATTAAAAAAAAAAATAAAATAATAAAAAGAACACTAAAACAAAAACAAAACAATTTTTTTTTTTTAGAAATTTCCGCACTTGGCGGCGCATCTGCTTTTAAAGCAGTGCGCAAATCTCAGCCTTCACAAATGTCCCGCACGTGCGGGGCTCAGGCCGCACGTGCGGCGATTTCACAACCTCGCGCGATTTTTTTTTTTTTTGAATTCGGCGTCCCGCACGTGCGGGGCCCAAGCTGCACGTGCGGCTTGATCAAGGTTGCCCAGCCCGCACCTGCTTTTAAAGCAGGGGGCAAACTTTATTTTGTGAGATGTTTTTGGCCCCATGTGCGCACAGTGCCGCACATGCGGAATTTCAAGCTTTTTATTTATTTATTTATTTATTTTTTTATTTTTAACAATTGAAGATGTATAACAATAATTTTTTTTAAAAAAAAAATAAGAAAATAAACATGAAAACATGTTCTCTTTTTTTTTCTTTTTTTTTTTTTTTTTTTTTTTTTACAACAAGTACAACACAATTTTTTTTTTTTTAAATGTTAAAATGAACAAGTATAACCCCCCTTTTTTTATTTTTATTTTTTTCTTAAATCAAAACTACGCATTTCTACCTTCAATTGACATCCGAAATAAATATAGCACATAAGAAAATAACGGAATGCCCACTAAAGGTATAATCTTCACGCGAAAACCACGGGTACTACTTTTCTCCCTAACTGTGTTTGTAACTTTCCCTATTCTCCAACAGGGTGACAGACTAGGTTGATTCGGTATCCAGAATCGAGGCGCATAAAGCTACCTCAACCTATGGGGCTGCCATACAGAGTTCAAGCCGAGGTAGTTTTGAAGCAATCTCCACACCCCTGGGTATTTAAACCAGACTCTAGTCTCGGAAATTCCAAACCTTTGTGTTCTAGGCTTTGCCATTCGAACTCTAGTTTCCACCGTCTCAGTTGGCCTCCTAAGAACTCACTACAAACACGGTTAGGTGGCTATACCAGACCGTCAGATGCCGTTCGGGCACGGCAAACACCAAAGGAATTACACCTTTAGAGGATTTAAAGTCTCCTAGACGCTAATAAAACATGACGAGAATAAAGAAAAACAGAATAATATAGAAGGGAAAGAAAAAAATAAATAAATAAATAAAAATAAATAAAGAATCAATCTATCAAGCATAATAAAATGGGTCCATCAAACCCCTGGGTAAAGGAAAATGATCCTTCCTAGTCGAGGAATTTAGTCTCCTATAATCAATGCACACTCGCCACCCAGTAGTGGTTCGTGTGGGGACTAACTCTTCTCCCTCATTCTCAACAACGGTGATGCTCGATTTCTTGGGCACCACTTGTGTGGGACTTACCCACTTGCTATCTGAGATGGGGTATATAATACCCGCATCCAACAATTTTAATACCTCATCAACTGACCCATTAATATCAAAATTTTCAAACCCAAAATGAGTTAGACAAGCCTCTAAAGGGTCCTCTACAAGAATGGAGGGCAAAGCCTCCTCCACAATCTCATCCGCAACATCCACTAATAAGCACTCCTCTCTCTCATGAGGTTGTTGGGATGCTTGGAAAATATTAAGTTTCACTTGCATGTTGCCAAATGAAACTTCCATAACCCCGGTCCGACAATTGATGCATGCATTGGCCGTAGCCAAGAAAGGTCGACCTAAGATCACCGGGATTTGTTTCTTAGAACTAGCTACCGGTTCCATATCTAACACCAAAAAGTCAACAGGGAAGTAGAACCTATCAACCTTAACTAGTACATCCTCAATCATGCCACGTGGCACTCTGAGGGACCGGTCAGCCAATTGAAGAGTGACAGTAGTGGGCTTCAACTCGCCAAGCCCAAATTCCTCGTACACAGAGTACGGCAACAAATTGACACTAGCCCCTAAATCCAATAAGGCCCTATCAATAAAATGGTCCCCTATAATGCATGCTATGGTTGGGGCTCCCGGGTCCTTAAGCTTAGGAGGTGTGTCATTCAGCAAGATGGAGCTTACTTGCTCTGTGAGTAGGACCTTTTGGGACACATGTGTCCTAGATTTACGCTTTTGCGTACAAAGGTCTTTCAGAAATTTGGCATATGATGGTACTTGCTTAATCGCCTCCAACAGGGGGAGGTTGATTTTAACCTGTTTAAATACATCCATCATTGCCTCCATAGATGCCGCCTTCTTATTAAAAGGGGACGGTGTATCAAGGCACTGGGGAAATGGTGCCTTAGGCACATATGGTGCCTTGGGTACATATGGTGCCTTGGGCTCAAATGAAGTACTAGGGACTAAGTTATCCCTCTTAAGTGTTGCCCCCTCACCCTTGCTCTCACTAGGTGAACCACCGTGGTCACCCCTCCTAACTCTAGTTGCATCAGACGCAACTGACTGAGGCTCTAACTCCCTACCACTTCTCAAAGCAACCACCGCCTGCACTTGCTCATGTTGCTTTCCATTCCCACCTGAACTCTCTGCCCTGTATTGTCCCTTAGGGTTGGCCACAGTTTGACTTGGTAATTTTCCCTCATCTCTCTGATTCATGTTGTTAGCTATTTGACCCAATTGGGTCTCTATCTTGGCAATAGAGTGAGTGTGGGAGTGAACTATCGGTGCTAACCCCTTAAGTTCTGAGAGAACTTCCAACACCTGAGTCTCAAAGGCAGAGTTGCCCTGAAGAACAGGCGGGGGTTGTGGTTGCCGGTACGGTTGTGGGGGTCGATAAGGTTGCGGTGGTTGATAGGATGGTTGGTTGGCAAAATTATTGAAATTCTGCCTTGGTGGTGGAGGATTATAAGAAGTGCCTTGTGAAGGGGGGTCTCCATGAGAAATTAGGGTGATTTCTCCATCCCGGATTATATGTGTTGGAGTATGGGTCATTACCCGGGTTGGAGAATCCTTGAGCCACATTCACATGCTCTTGGACTAACTCCGGAAATTGTGATGCCGAAGGGCACTCACTCAAGTCATGAGCAGGGCTCGCACATATAACACATGCCTCACGGAATTGAGGCTGATCTTGCTGGGTAGGGGCATGTCCCGTAGCTAATAAGTGGTCTATCTTGCGGGATAGCGCCTCTACTTGTTGGGCTAACTCTAAGTTTTGCCTGACCTCATAAATGCCCCCTCTTTTCGGGGCTCCAACTACGGGTTGCCGGATTTGCCGGGCTGCGGAGGCATGGTGAAGGAAATTATCACTTAAGTTCTCAAACAATTGCCATGCTTCGGCATCATTTTTAGACATAAATGTCCCACCACAGGACGAATCCACCATTTGGCGGTGTGGCTCAGTTAAGCCATAATAGAATGTTTGAACAAGTTGCCAATCAGGCACTTGGTGGTGGGGACACTGTTGGAGAAGGTCTCTAAGTCTTTCCCACGTCTCATGGAATTGCTCGCCATCCATTTGAGCAAAGTTTGTGATGGCTCGCCTAAGTTGGTTGGTTTTGCCTATGGGAAAGTACTTCTCCAAGAACCGTTGCTGTAATTGGTCCCAAGTTGTGATTGAATTAGCAGGTAAATAATTTAGCCAGTGTTTGGCTTTATCCTTTAACGAGAATGGAAACAATCGCAACATTAAGGCCTCATTTGTGAAATTCTGGATCCTCACTGTCGAGCAAATTTCCAGGAATTCATTCAAATGTTTATAAGGGTCATCATGAGTTAGTCCATGGAATGATGGGAGCATTTGTATGGTGCTGGACTTAATCTCATAATGAGCAGCAGTGGTGTTGGGCAATTGGATGCATGATGGTGATGTATATGCAGTGGGTGTAAAATAATCCTTAAGGGTCCGGTTAGGCACATTCGGGACATTAGGATCTGCCATCTCTAATGGCTCAATATATGGATATGAATACTCAAGCCTAGGAACACGGGCAGAAGCCCTAAGTCTCCTAAGGGTCCTTTCTAGTTCAAGGTCCAAACTCCACAATTCAGGGCGACAAGAACGACGCCCGTGCATACACTACCCAAACACACACAACAAGTTCCGACTCTGTGCACTAAGTATGAAAGCAAAAAACCAAAGAAAGAAATACTCACAGCGGTTTAACGAAAACGCTTTACTCGTCTTGCGGATGCTTGACGTGTAGACGTTGTCTCCAATCCCCAATTGAGCTTTGACTTTCGTCTTAGCACTTTGGTGCTTTGCTTGTGAGTGTTTGCTTCTGTTTATTCACTTTAGTGCTGCGTTTTTTTTTTTTTTTTTTTTTTTTTTTTTTTTTTAAGCTCGGCTACGCTCCGCTTGCACTTTAATGATAGCTCCAATTTCAAACGCTCTGCACACTTAGCAACACCAAAAGTATAAAATCCTAAACTAAAAATTAAAATAAGAATAAAACTTTAAATTAAGTAATTTTGCCAGAAGTCCCCGGCAACGGCGCCAAAATTTGATGGGTCGTTGAACACACCAAAATATAATCACTAAACTATACCAAATTCTATTAGAATAATGGCAAGTCCAGGTATCGATCCACAGGGACTATTGTGAAATTAAACTAATTTAATCGTTAAATTCCTAAATTAATTTTGATAAAAAGATTGAATGATCATAACCTAATTTAATAGCGAATAAATTAAACTAAGGAATTAAATTATTAATAATAAATGAAATTGGTTTACTGAATTGAGGGAAAAACTAGGGCAAAGAATCCACCACTAGCCACGTAACTAGGGTTTCCAATTGAAATCAATTATCCTAGGGTTTGAACAGATTAATGCTTTGCAACTACAAGTTCAAAGCATTTAACAAGAAAATCATCACATTCAATGTACGGGCACGAACCATCTCAAGTAGTACGAACCGTTCACTCTAAACTAGGGTAGTGACACGACTCGTCTCTCGTAGTATGGTTTGTCTCATACCTTGAATGTGAAAGAATAGAAAACTCATGTATGGATAACATTCAACAATCACAGAAAGTCAAATATTTAAAAAGATAATGAAAATTATATATAAAGAATTTCTAAAACACCATACAATGGTTCAAACCTTTACATAATTGAGAATCAAAAGGAAAACAAAATAGTTACATGGCTAGGGTTTCATCAAAACCCTAGAAAAGACGACTAGCCACTCATGGAGGAGTGGAAGGATGAAGATGGAGAAGAAACCACCATGGAAGACATCTTGGAGCTTTTGCTTTCCTTCTCCTTTCCAAACCCTAGCCTCCCTCTTTAGGTTAAAACAGTTTTTGAACCCTAGAAAAGCCTTTTCCTTTTCTATTTATACTTCTACTCACTTCCAAACAAGTTTAAAACATCAGTTTGACTTCTTCAGAAAAAGTCAACTCCCTCTAAATTTTGTCTTTTTGCCCATTTTATGCTCAAATGATGTACAACCTGATTGACATTCAACACACATAAAATACACGGTTTGACCAGCAAGTGAAGTTAAGAGATTCTAATTAATGGCCTCAATGATGTACATTTCGGCCTTAATCAATCGTAGTCTTTAATTGCTTCCCAGATTTCATCCTTTAAAAGATCTACCTCCAACAGTTCAGTTGAATTTGTTTAGCTAATTGAGGCAAAAACACCTGACAACTTTGGTATATACCTCCATCTTTTAGTGAGCAACTGACTGAAATGGCTTACCACAGCCTGTTTAATCATCTCAGGCTGATCATGTAGTACTCCATGCTCATTGGCCGAGTTCAACCAAATTTTCCTCTGCCTTCTACTTGCCATTATATGAAACAACCTGGTATTTTTATCCCCATTTTCGGCCCATACTATTCTAGATTTTTGCTGCCACAACCATTCCTTTTTTTTTTTTGCTCAGATCCCATGCTAAACTTCTAATTTCTGCCCTTCTTTTAATCTCAGAGTCCTGGAGAATCTTTTCTTCAGCTTTTAAATCCCATTCATGAATTTCATCCTCTGCTTGTTTCAACTGCTCATCAAGGTTGCCAAACACTTCACAGTTCCACCTTTTCAAATGTACTCTCAGGATTCCTAGTTTTTTCAATAACATATAACTAGCCCACTTTGAGAACCCGAATATACAAATCAAATAAATAATTAAGTAATAATTATTTTACAATCTCAAATGTTTTTCTTGTGAATCTTTAAGTGCAAAATATTATTGGAGGGTCTTTTAATTAATTTTAAAATCTAAAATAAATTTATGGTGAAGTCTTCAATTTAGAGACAAGATTTATTATAAAAAAAAAAAAAGAGAGAGAAAAGGGTGTGACTTGAACTCTAGACCACAATTTGATAAATAATAGTCATACCATTTGAGTTGCTTACAACATATTTAAACATTTTGTATATTATTTATTTATTTGACCTACACATGCTTTGGGTGTGCCCAACCACTAGTATTAAATAAAATATACACAAACGCTACCTTCTTATTTGTTCATTACAAGTTAGTAGCAACCGTGAGGGAGAAAAAGGGAGGGAGAGAGACAGAGAGACAGAGAGAGATTTGAGAGAAACTTTTAGCAACATTGGTGGTCAACAACTCTAAGGTATTTTTCCTATTTTATTATATCTGTATATTGTGATGGTTCATGTGTGTAATCTACTTGTTGTTGGGAAGGAATAGGAGAAACGGGTGTATTGTTTGGGTGCCAAGTCAGTGGTTGGTGATGAGAAAGAATTTGCGTAGTTCTTAGTTCAAAAATTCTGTACAGAACCACAAACTTTAAAAATGGAGAAATCATATCAAACGGATGAATTTTGAACTAAAATTTTTACAGTAGATTAACTACATATTGAGTTGCATATCAGAATTTTCTCATAATTTTTGGGAGTCAAAATCTATATTAATTGATGCGTTCAATTCTGTCCAAAAAACTGGTTTAAAAAAGTAACTTTGAAAGTGTCATTCTCTTTGGATATAAATCCAAAAATTATCAAATTAGTATCATCAGAACCGGTTATGAATCTAGTTTCTTATATTTTTGGCCTTGCATTGATTGCTCAGGTATACTAAGAGAACCATTAATTTCTTTAAAGTGCTGCAGAAAACAACCTATTTTGGCATAATTAATTGTAAATAATTATTTTGATAAGAAAATCAAGTAAAACCAATTGGGTTTGAAACTTAGGATACATTAGTTAATATCTGGAGGGTTTTGAAATTTTTCGAACAACATGGAATGGGTTTTGTAATTTTCAAAATTAGCGATTAGATTGGGAAAGGTTATTTAAAATTCTATTTTATCTTAAAGTTACTTTTAATTAAGTTTCGATTTGAACCCATGTCTTGGGTAATTTTAGACCTTGAAGAACATGAACTTAGGTAATACTTAAGAGTAATGGTGAGTTGGGTTGAGCCGTGTTAATGTGCTTTAGTTTGGGGTTGCTTAGTTTCTTATTCTTTAGTATTTTTGAATTAGTAGTGACGTGTAGTTTTAATACTTTGTTCAAGGCACTAGTTGGACTTTTATACTCTATTTGAAAATTACATTATTCCGTTTTCAGATGAGTAGTTGCATGCTACATATTTTCATAAATGTTCCCCTACCCTGAACTGTTGGAAAATTAAATTTTTGTTTCAGGACTAAACTGTTTTGATAAATTATTATATTATCAATGGAATTAAATTATTTCTAAAACATGTGTAAACTTGGCATACTGTAAACTATTTGTTATGGTCTCATGTTTATAATGGTGAACTACCATGTTTTGCGAAACTGAATTGTATTGATTATTGGGACCATTTGTATATTTTAGTCCAGGGAAATTATTCCGCTGTGTGTGGTGACTCTGGCCACTAGGGAACAGATCAGGGTTGGGCCGTGATGACTCTAGTTCTTAACGATTGTAAGGAAAAGACCTAGGCTAGGCTAGGCTAGGCTAGGCTAGGTGACCTTTAATCGGATTGTCTTAGAGAAAAGGCCCGGATTGCCACCCCGAGGATGACTCTTGGTTCGATATTGGATCCAATGAGTTTATAGCCTTGAGAATTGTGTGGCATGTTACTTGTTATTCTTGGTACCCAGAAAATCATTGGTGTTCATGTTGTAATCTATTTTCAGTAGAAAATGTCATTTATCATGTTCTTGAGAGACATGAGTATTTTAACTGTTGAACTGTGGAACCTTTTTTTTGAAACAGATTATCTTTATCAAAACTGTATGCCAATATAGTTTCTGTGATATATATCTTATTTTGAAGTTGATCCTTATTTTCAAAACTGTATATACTATCCATGTTGCTACTCACTGAGCTATCAGCTGACTTAGTTGTTTGCCACTTCCAGGTGTTAGAAGGACTTAGAGTGGACTCATGACATAGCGGGGACTCGATTACATGGACCTCTAGGACATTCATTTATTTTGTTTTAGATTGTTATATCAAGTTTGTGCATATTTCTTTTTATTTTTATTGAGATTCATTTAGGATTATTTTGATATGTGGGCTGTTTATATCCCATAAGTTTGGATGGTATTCATTACGGTTGGTTTTGCCGTTTATACTTGTGGTATGTCACTGGATTGAGTTTAGTTATTTATTACTGGACTTTTGTATAGTTGTTCAATGTGATTATGGTTCATATTTAGGCTTACGTGTGCCTTCGGCTAAGGCCTTGTGGGCCACAGCCCCAATCCCTCTCATCTTCCATGAGAAGTATTGGGCAATGATCAGAAATGCAATAAGGTAGCCCCCACTATTTGAACTTGAATCTTTCCAGCCACCTAGGATCTAGTAGGAATCTATCAATCCTACTCCATCTATCACCATCCATTGCATTACACCAAGTGAAATTTCTGCCTAACATTGGCACATCTTGTAAAACCCAAGTTTTGTATATTATTATTTTTGGATAGATTGGTAATTAAATTAATTTATATGGATCATTTAGTAATATCAAGGAATTAGTTATAAGATGGTATTATAATTTCTATATCATAGATGGGCAATTTTGTAAGTTTGAGAACTAGGTTAACAAACCCACATCTTTTGCTTCAAGTCTAGGAGAAGAACAAAAAAAAAAAAAAACAGAGGGCTCTGGAGGGTTATTCCGAAGGCTGCGCAAGGTTATAAAAGTAGAAGAAAAAAAAAAAAAAGAAAAAAGAAAAAAAGGAAAAAGAGAGGCGTGGTTGCTCAGCAAGGGTTTGATAAAGAAAAATTAAAGAAAACAAAACAAAACCAAAGTGAAGAAGGAGGACTCATAGAGTGGTGATTTTTTTCTTTATTTCATCACTTAGGTAAGATTTATTTTGTTGTATTCCTATCTATCTATGATTTTAGTGTTAATATATCAATAGATGATTTTATAGGCATATATGTTTAAATAATTATATTGATGTAGTCTATGTTGGGGTTCTTGATTTTTGCTCAATTTTAGAGTGCATTTTGCATTCTGTTTGGGTGGTTCATATTTTGAGATTAATATGTGATAGGTTAGGTTTAATGGTGGGTGTTTGTGGGATACAAGATTTACTACAAGTAATTACAAATTTTTATATGTATATAAACAACAATAGAATAATATGGGTTGAGAATTTTTGAAGCTTTGATGGCTTTGTTTTGATGCTAAATCGTGGGAGTTCCTAATAGACTATTGGGTTAATTTATTCTATTGTTGTTACAAGAAGAGATGGATGGGTGCACATAATAATTGTTTATGCGGTGTAATATTTTATTAGGTTTGTGAGATTGAGGTGGATCTTGGTAAATTGAGATTAGCTTGGAAAATATTATTTAGCTGTTTGAGGTAAGTAACCCTCTATCACTGTTGGTTTATTTTTAATCCTATCGAATCGTTTAAAATCATAAATATTTATTCGTAGCTTTCCTGTTCTCTTAAAATAAAATATGGGTCAAGTATAAAACAACATCGAATATTATTATGAAAATCATTTAAATATTTGGTGAAACTATTCTGAAAATTATACTAAACGTTTATTCTGAAAATATCGAATGTTTTATTTAAAATTTGTGTATTGTGTGAATTTTGAACATCACTCTAGTCTGACTATGATTTGGACCCTAGCCAATGGGGGCTATTTATTGGCACAGAAACTAGTTTCTTTTGGGGCTTTACCACCGGCCTATGTGTGGTTCTGGGCCTTGTCACGGGCTAAGTGACCGTAGTCATTAAGACTTGGGTTTTGTGAATCAAATCATTGAACCATCTGAATATCGAACCATCGATTTGAACAATGAATTATTTTGAATTATCTTGTTGGCTTTTCATTTAAAATGTATTGTACATTGTTTATTTTTAGCTATGAAACCGTCTTACAAATAATTGTTCATTTATTGATTTGTATGAAAAATTTATATTTATTGGTTATCGATTTATTTATTAATTTTTTTAATACTTGATCCAGCTGGTAGTGATGGTTGGTTATTTACTGGGCTTTCTAGCTTACCCTTATTTTTTTTTTAGATTCTGAAGAGTAGAGCTGCGCAGGATTTTTTTTTACACATGGGAGTGCCGAGAGTAGGACTATGAATTAAGTACTTGGATTATTGTTTTGTTAATGGATTTTATTAGTGGACTTGGTAGATAATTATCATAATGTGCCGAGAGTAAAACTATGATTTAAGTACTTGGATTAATTGTTTTGTTATTGGATTTTATTAGTGGACTTGGTGGATAATTCCATATGATAAGAATAATCAATTTTTATGGATCTTAGCATTATGATAATTAAAGATTTAATTGGAGTATTTTACAATGTTGGTTATGTGTTAGACTCTTAGCCTTGCATGCTCACTTAAATGAGTGTGCGGCGGTGTCATGGTGCTTGGGGCATGACAATTTTGTGGTATCAGAGCCAGGTTGTAATTTTAAAGGCTAGTATAGAATAGTGGTGAGATTGGGTAGATGTAGGACTGGGAACGCTTATAAATTGGTATAATGTTAATTTTATTTTTTATGTTATAGGAGCTTGAGAATAGAATGAGATGAGGTTTTATTATTGATGCATATAGGTTGCAATGGAACATGAGGAGAGATTGGCAAATATGGCTAGGAATACACGCCAGGGTCAAACGAATCGACGGACTGGTAATAACAATCGGCGAGGGAATGTGGCTAATAATGGTAGTGGTTCTCAAGCAGTCGGAGGAAATCAGGGGCAAGAGCTGGAACAACAAGAACAAGCTGCAATCCCCAATCCAATTGGTATGGTTCAAGTGCTTCAGACTTTGGCCGGGGTGGTGCAACAACAAACCACCATAGGGAATAACTTGACTAGACTTATGGAGCAACAACAACGGATGCAACCAGGTGTTGGGCCACAACCGAGGCCACGTTGTAACATTACTGAGTTTAAGAAGATAGCCTTGGCATTTGACGGAGCCACAGACCCTTTGGAGGCTGAAAAATGGTTGACAGAAATGGAAAAGTTGTTTCCCGTTTTTGAGTGTACGGATGATCAGAAGGTGACCTATGCTACGTTTATGCTACAAGGGATAGCTAATGATTGGTGGCAGATGGAGAAGCGCATACACGAGCATGATCCCAACCCTTATACATGGGAAAGGTTTAAGAATGCGTTCAATGAGAAATACTTCCCTAGGAGTGTTCATCTACAAAAACAGAGGGAATTTTCGAAGTTAGAGCAAGGGAATAAGACGGTTGCAGAATATGAAGCTGAGTTTACAAAGTTGTCCAAATTTGCATCAGCATTTGAAGCAGACGAGGATAGCAGAGCACGAAAGTTTGAAGGTGGGCTAAGAACAAACATTATGCAACAGGTGGTTCCTTTCGAGTTACCTACTTTTGGAGCAGTGTTGAATAAGGCTTTGTTGGTTGAGAGTGGCCTCACTAGAGCCCAAGAAGAGAAAGAAGAGAATTATAAAAAGAGGCCTAGTTCTTCCAACTTCCTAACTAACACTTCGAAGGGCAATGCTAAGAGACAAAACACTTCTTCGGTTGGGAGTTGGGGAAGTCGAACTACGGGTAGTAGTGTTGATAAGAAGAATGATCGGGTACAATGCACTAGGTGTAATGGATTCCATCGGGATAGTGAGTGTCGTTGGAATACTGGGGCTTGTTTCTCTTGCGGGCAACAGGGGCATAGGATAGCTGAGTGCCCTAACCGGAAGGGGCATGAGATTGAACAGAAAACATGGACAAATAAAGGAGCATCAACAGACAAAGGGTCTTCAGGAAGTCAAAAGAAAAATGGAGGTCATAAGCCAAAGACTCAGGGTCGAGTGTACGCACTCACGCAACAAGATGTTCAGACTTCCAACACGGTGGTGTCAGGTACTGTGTTAGTGTCTTCTGTTTATGCACATGTGTTATTTGATTCTGGCGCTACAAATTCATTTGTGTCTATGGGATTTGTTAAGAAACATGGATGGAAATGTGTCTCTAGAGAGATCGACTTATGTGTTGAAACCCCGATAGGAGGGGTTATGGTTGCTGACTTAATTTGCAAATCTCGTGTGGTTAGTATAGATGACAGGAAATTGCTTGTAGACTTAACTGTTTTAGATATGCGGGACTTTGACATAATTCTTGGAATGGATTGGTTGGCAACCAATTATGCTTCTATTGATTGTCGAGGCAAAAGGGTAGTATTTCAGATTCCTAATCAACCAGAATTCTATTTTGTGGGTAGTGGAGTTAACACTCATCTTCGGGTAATCTCAGCTTTGCAAGCTAGACGGTTGTTAAGGAATGGTTGCGAGGGCTATTTAGCTTCTGTGAGAGATACCCGTGAGACTGAATTGAAGTTAGAGGATATTCTAGTTGTGAAGGAATTTCCCGATGTTTTTCCTGAAGAGTTACCGGGGTTGCCACTAGATAGAGAGGTTGAGTTTGCCATTGAATTGATACCCGGCACGGGTCCTATCTCCAAGGCTCCGTATCGGATGGCCCCAGCAGAGTTGAAAGAGTTGAAGGAACAGATACAAGAGTTACTAGATAAGGGCTTTATTAGGCCTAGTGTTTCTCCTTGGGGTGCGCCCGTTTTATTTGTGAAAAAGAAGGATGGTAGTTTTCGCCTTTGCATTGATTATCGAGAGTTGAACAAGGTGACAATCCGAAATAAATATCCTTTGCCTAGGATAGATGACCTATTTGATCAGTTGCAAGGAGCACAAGTCTTTTCTAAGATTGACCTTCGTTCTGGCTATCATCAGTTGAAGGTTAAGGCGGAAGATATACCTAAGACAGCCTTCCGAACTAGGTATGGGCATTATGAATTTTTAGTGATGCCGTTTGGGTTGACCAATGCGCCTGCAGCTTTTATGGATTTAATGAACAGAGTATTTAAACCCTTCTTAGATCAGTTTGTGGTAGTTTTTATTGATGACATTCTTGTGTACTCGAAGAGTAAAGAGCAGCACGAAGAACATCTGAGAATAGTGTTGCAGATATTAAGGGAGAAGAAATTATTTGCTAAATTAAAGAAGTGTGAATTTTGGCTGGAGGTTGTATCATTTTTGGGTCATGTGATATCTAGAGATGGGGTGTCTGTTGTCCCCAAGAAAGTGGAGGCGGTGGTAGAGTGGAATAGGCCTACTAGTGTCACTGAAATTCGTAGCTTCTTGGGTTTAGCAGGTTATTATAGAAGGTTCGTTGAGGGATTTTCTCGAATTTCTATGCCTTTCACTCATTTAACACAAAAAGGGGTTAAATTTGAATGGTCTGATGATTGTGAGAAGAGTTTCCAGGATCTAAAGAGTCGATTGGTGTCTGCTCCAGTACTTATAGTTCCGTCCGGCGATGAAGGTTTTACCATCTATAGTGATGCATCGAAGATGGGCTTGGGTTGTGTCCTGATGCAGAATGATAAGGTAGTGGCATATGCGTCTAGGCAGTTGAAGCCATATGAGCAAAATTATCCTACGCATGATTTGGAGTTGGCTGCCGTGGTGTTTGCATTGAAAATCTGGAGGCACTACTTGTATGGGGTGAAATGTGAGATATTCACTGATCATAAAAGTTTGAAGTATATTTTCACTCAAAAAGAATTGAATATGAGGCAAAGGCGATGGTTGGAGCTATTAAAGGACTATGATTTGACTATCAATTATCATCCAGGAAAAGCCAATGCAGTGGCGAATGCCTTGAGTAGAAAGACCCCGAGTAATTTGGCTACCTTGATCACTGGCCAAAAGAATATTTTGGAGGACTTGCAGAGGTTGAATATTGAGATTAGATGGCATAGCCATGGAGTGCAGTTGGCAAACCTTAGAGTTCAACCCACATTGATTGATAGAATTAAAGATGCTCAGGGAAAAGATCCTCAGTTGCAAAAACTTAAGGCTGAAATGGAAATAGGGCTACAGATGGAATTTTGTATGCATAAAGATGGAACCTTGAGATTTGGAGAGAGGTTGTGTGTGCCTAATGATTTAGAGCTCAAGAGAGAAATCCTGAGAGAAGCTCACAGTTCAGGATATACTATACATCCAGGGAGCACTAAAATGTATAAAGACTTGAAGAGGAACTTTTGGTGGAATAATATGAAGAGGGAAATTGCTCAATATGTTGCTCAATGTTTGGTATGTCAACAAGTGAAAGTTAAACATCAGAGACCTGCAGGTAAGTTACAACCTCTTCCTATTCCCGAGTGGAAGTGGGAACATATTACCATGGATTTTGTGACAGGGTTGCCTAGGACCCAAGGTGGTAACAATGCTATTTGGGTTATCGTTGATCGATTGACCAAATCCGCTCACTTTCTTGCTTTTAAGGTAGGGTTCTCCTTAGAGAAGTTTGCAAAATTGTATATCAAGGAGATTGTGAAGTTGCATGGTATTCCGGTGACCATAGTGTCTGATAGAGATAGCAGATTTGTATCTATGTTTTGGAGGAGTTTGCATACAGCTTTGGGCACTAGTTTGAATTTTAGCACTGCCTTTCATCCTCAAACTGATGGACAGTCAGAGAGAACTATTCAAACCTTGGAAGACATGCTGAGGGCTTGTGTTATCGATCTTGGAGGTTCTTGGGATGAGCATTTGGCCTTAGTGGAATTCTCTTATAATAAAGTTATCATGCGAGCATTCAGATGGCACCATATGAGGCTTTATATGGATGAAAGTGTAGATCACCTATTTGTTGGGATGATGTGGGTGAAAGGAAGTTGTTAGGGCCTGAGATTGTGCAATAAACAGTGGACAAGATCAATCTTATTAGAGAGCGACTTCGCACGGCACAGAGTAGACAGAAAAGTTATGCAGATAACAGGAGACGTGATTTGGTGTTTGGGGTTGGAGACCATGTATTCCTTAAGGTGTCTCCTATGAAAGGAGTAATGAGGTTTGGTGTTCGTGGTAAATTGAGTCCTAGATTTGTTGGGCCATTTGAGGTTTTAGATCGAATTGGTGAGGTAGCTTACAGACTTGCCCTACCACCTTCACTAGCTGGAGTTCATAATGTTTTTCATGTCTCAATGTTAAGGAAGTATATACCGGATCCTAGTCATGTGATTGATCATGCACCGTTGCAGTTTAAGGAGGATTTGACTTATGAGGAACACCCTATACGAATTGTTGATAGAAAGGAACAAGTTTTGAGGCGTCGAGTCATCCACTATGTTAAGGTTCAATGGAGCAATCACTCAGAAAGAGAAGCAACTTGGGAACTCGAGGATGAAATGAAACGAAAGTATCCACAACTTTTTGAGACTTCAGGTATGTCAAATTTCGAGGACGAAATTTCTTTTAAGGAGGGAAGGATGTAAAACCCAAGTTTTGTATATTATTATTTTTGGATAGATTGGTAATTAAATTAATTTATATGGGTCATTTAGTAATATCAAGGAATTAGTTATAAGATGGTATTATAATTTCTATATCATAGATGGGCAATTTTGTAAGTTTGAGAACTAGGTTAATAAACCCACATCTTTTGCTTCAAGTCTAGGAGAAGAACAAAAAAAAAAAAAACAGAGGGCTCTGGAGGGTTATTCTGAAGGCTGCGCAAGGTTATAAAAGTAGAAGAAAAAAAAAAAAAAAAGAAAAAAAGGAAAAAGAGAGGCGTGGTTGCTCAGCAAGGGTTTGATAAAGAAAAATTAAAGAAAACAAAACAAAACCAAAGTGAAGAAGGAGGACTCATAGAGTGGCGATTTTTTTCTTTATTTCATCACTTAGGTAAGATTCATTTTGTTGTATTCCTATCTATCTATGATTTTAGTGTTAATATATCAATAGATGATTTTATAGGCATATATGTTTAAATAATTATATTGATGTAGTCTATGTTGGGGTTCTTGATTTTTGCTCAATTTTAGAGTGCATTTTGCATTCTGTTTGGGTGGTTCATATTTTGAGATTAATATGTGATAGGTTAGGTTTAATGGTGGGTGTTTGTGGGATACAAGATTTACTACAAGTAATTACAAATTTTTACATGTATATAAACAACAATAGAATAATATGGGTTGAGAATTTCTGAAGCTTTGATGGCTTTGTTTTGATGCTAAATCGTGGGAGTTCCTAATAGACTATTGGGTTAATTTATTCTATTGTTGTTACAAGAAGAGATGGATGGTTGCACATAATAATTGTTTTTGCGGTGTAATATTTTATTAGGTTTGTGAGATTGAGGTGGATCTTGGTAAATTGAGATTAGCTTGGAAAATATTATTTTAGCTGTTTGAGGTAAGTAACCCTCTATCACTGTTGGTTTATTTTTAATCCTATCGAATCGTTTAAAATCATAAATATTTATTCGTAGCTTTCCTGTTCTCTTAAAATAAAATATGGGTCAAGTATAAAACAACATCGAATATTATTATGAAAATTATTTAAATATTTGGTGAAACTATTCTGAAAATTATACTAAACGTTTATTCTGAAAATATCGAATGTTTTATTTAAAATTTGTGTATTGTGTGAATTTTGAACATCACTCTAGTCTGACTATGATTTGGACCCTAGCCAATGGGGGTTATTTATCGGCACAGAAACTAGTTTCTTTTGGGGCTTTACCACCGGCCTATGTGTGGTTCTAGGCCTTGTCACGGGCTAAGTGACCGTAGTCATTAAGACTTGGGTTTTGTGAATCAAATCATTGAACCATCTGAATATCGAACCATCGATTTGAACAATGAATTATTTTGAATTATCTTGTTGGCTTTTCATTTAAAATGTATTGTACATTGTTTATTTTTAGCTATGAAACCGTCTTACAAATAATTGTTCATTTATTGATTTGTATGAAAAATTTATATTTATTGGTTATCGATTTATTTATTAATTTTTTTAATACTTGATCCAGCTGGTAGTAATGGTTGGTTATTTACTGGACTTTCTAGCTTACCCTTATTTTTTTTTTTAGAATCTGAAGAGTAGAGCTGCGCAGGATTTTTTTTTACACATGGGAGTGCCGAGAGTAGGACTATAAATTAAGTACTTGGATTATTGTTTTGTTAATGGATTTTATTAGTGGACTTGGTAGATAATTATCATAATGTGCCAAGAGTAAAACTATGATTTAAGTACTTGGATTAATTGTTTTGTTATTGGATTTTATTAGTGGACTTGGTGGATAATTTCATATGATAAGAATAATCAATTTTTATGGATCTTAGCATTATGATAATTAAAGATTTAATTGGAGTATTTTACAATGTTGGTTATGTGTTAGACTCTTAGCCTTGCATGCTCACTTAAATGAGTGTGCGGCGTTGTCACGGTGCTTGGGGCGTGACACATCTATCAATTCTAGTTTTTCAATCAATTCATTGAAGTCCTTCATCACTCTTTCCCTTCTAGAGCATCCTTTTCTTTCACTCATGAATCTTATTTCATTAAAATCTCCACCTATACACCAAGGACTTGAAAAAGTCGGTTTAAGCTTAGCTAAGGAGTCCCATAATTGTCTTCTTTTCAACATATCATTGGGTGCATATACATCTAAGATAACACAACTAAAAGTAACATTAGCCATACCTGATAATAGTATGAAGTTTTTGTTGTTGCAACACTCCTTAAGCTCAAAGATTAGTGGATTTCACACTCACCACAAGCCACCAGCACTTACTTCTGCACCTACATCCATGCACTCCAGCTCCTCCCATAGCCATAATGACTTGGCAAACATTTCATCTACTTTTCTTCTCTTAGTCTCCTACAGTAGAAGAACATCAATCTTCCTCTCCCTCACTAAGTTTTTAATTTTTCTTCTCTTTTCAGGTCTTCCCAGACCTTTAACATTCCAAGATAAGATAATCATAGACAAACACTATTCACAGATCCCAAATCCCCCTATTCTTTGCCCTGAGCTGGCCTAGGGATTAATCCTCTCCCTTTCAATTCTCTCCAAATCCTTCTCTTCGAGTTCAATTAGTTTGCTAACCACCTCCTGCTCTTTTCCTTCACAGTTCAAACCTAGGATTTTTCCAACTTCCATAGTAGCTTGAGCTTCACTTAGGAACTTATTCCTTTTCCTTGAGTTAATGCTCTGCTCAACTAACAGTGATATTGCAGCTGCTGCTGCTCTAAAGATAACTCATCTTTGAAAACAATTGCTGAACAAGGCACCTTTATGCTTAGTCTATTTTTGACTAAGCTTTGCCATATTTCTCAGATCAGCTCCCTTCTTTTTACTTTTGTGCATCTCAGGTTTAGTAATCCTCTATCTTCGTGATGGGTCTCCCTGTTCTATCACTCTATCTTGGGCTGGTTGCAGAACAAAAGGCCTAAGTTGAGTTTGGGCTACACAGTCACTTATGTTTGAAGGTTGAATTATGGGCCCAGTTGCCAATACCCTAGCCTGAGGAACTTTCAAAACCACCTCTAAGTTTAGTTTGGGCCTTGGACTCTCAGACCCAGTAATGCTTCTGTTATACTCAAGAGTACATAGATGCCTTTCACCTATTTGAATTTCATTTCTTGGAATTTCCATATGGGCCTAGCTGTCTTCCCCACCTATTTCTCTGACATTTGGATTTCCCATTTCACCCACCGTTTCTTTTACGGCTTATGCAGATAGCCACTCATTACTCTTTTCTTTCACCCCTGAATCTCTCTCTACCATGTCCTTCCTCCCATTTTTTGACAGTTGATCTACTTCCTCTTGAACCATAGATACAGCGACCTCATTTTCCAGGCAAAAACTTTTGCACTGACATGGTTGTACTGCTGCTGGGAGCTCTTCATACACACTAACTGGGAAAATACTTCCATTATATTCAACATTAATCACTGCGTTGATGAACTCCAATCTATTAGTGATTATTCTTACCTTCCCACACTAAAAAGAATTTTGGCTGTTGATGTCTTTAGCTAGTTAAACAACCTCACCCCACAAATTGCCAATGTCTCTGAATGTATTAACACTCCACAAATTGAATGGAACACCTACACATGTAATCCACACACACATTTCTTGTGCAATGCATTTTCCTTTCTCCCAATCTGTAACATAATCGCACCATTGTACCATCCACTATTCTAGCTTGGATCTTTCCTCCTTTTTGTGTTGTTGTGATTTGAAGGTTAGTACTGCTAGCCTTCCTCCCCCAGCTCTGACTCTTACATCCTTTACACCTCTTCTAGCAATGTCCTCCTTGAACTCATTGAATGAGAGAAGTGATTTAAGCTTGACCATTAGACTATCATAAAGCCACCCATTTCCAGTTTCATAGGCATTCACAGCAAGCTGGGCCTTATCATAACTGCCTCCATTCTGTAATACTTCTGCAAAGGATTTTTTGCCTACACTTTCCACTCTTCATTGCACGAAACTCCTATGTAGACGCTGCATCATGCTATCATCTCCTCTGGTTACCATTGTGTTAGGTTTTTATTCTTGGCAATCCCGTTTGACAAACTCCTTTCAGTTGTAATTTTATTCGTTCTTTTATTTCAGTGAAACTATGAGTTTTAGATGCGAATCCAACCCGAATTGTGCCTTGCAAAGAAATTTCAGAAGATAATTCTTTCATGTTTGCCACTTCATTGACTATGTCAAGGATCGAGCTGCCCGATTAGCTTGGTTCGAGGTAGCGCCCAAGCGGGGTCGAGGGGTAGCGTTGTAGACACCTCATTTTTTACGGCCCTTACGACTTGGACACCATTGCATGCACACCTGATGATGAGTTTATATACTCGCCAAGTGCTCGAAGTCCTCAGCGGAATGCCACAGCTTTGAGCCTTTTAAACCCTGCACCCTTGTTGTCTTATTTTTGGACCAAGCCTTGGTCCTTCAAGCCTACAACCCTTGGTGGCCTGCCGGCCACCTTATTGGGCTGCCGGCCATCACTTTTGGGCTGCCGGCTATCACTTTTGGGCTGCCGGCCACTGATGTGGCTTGTCAGCCACCACTGATGATCAGCCGGTTACCAGTTTCTTTTGCAGATATTTTATGACAACTGTGTCAGCTGTTTGCACAGATGCATGCATCTGCACCCATGTATAGGGCTGGATATCCTTGTAGGGAATTCGTGTTTTCTATATATAGGAGACCTCTCTTTCATGTTTTAAGGTTAGAAAATTTTGAGATCAAAATTTTTTCTCTCTCTCTCTCTAGCAAATTTCTATACTTTGCTTACAAATCCTTAACCTTTGCCTATACACCCGTAACCAAATTTTCTCATCTTTGAGCTAAGGTGTCTTTGAGGCTTTTTAGAGCTCTTGAGAGTGTTGTTTGCTTAGTTTTGTAGCTTGGACTTCATTTCCTCTTTAAGAGGTATAAGGCTTTGTCCCTTTACTTGTTTTTTCTACTATTGTACTTGCTATTTTTCAACTGATTTTAGGCTGTAAAACTTCTGTATTTTTGGGCTGAAGCTTGGGTTTTACGGCCATTAAAGGTTGAGGGTTGATAGCCTTTCTTTGTACCTTGTTTTAGAGTCCTTTGCCTTTGTGTTTCCCACCCTTTTACTATTTTTTTCTGAGCTTTTAAACATTGATTTTTAAAGCATTTTCAGTGGCCAAAATCATATTTTGAAGTCCAAATTTGGAGGGGTTAGCCTCCCCTCCTTGTGTCTTGCTTATTAGCCTAATTTGTGCCATGTTTTAGCATGTTAATCTAGACTTTTTTAGCTCAAATTTAGCATGTTTTAGGACTGTATTAAACTTGTTTTAGCACTATTTTGGGCTGTTAGTTGCATTTGAGCTTTGTTTTGCATGCATGTAGTGTAATAGTCCTCATGAGTATGGTGTTCTAGGCCTTAGACACCATTTCCTTTGAGTTGATAGCATTTATTTATGATTTTCTCACTCATTTTCAGCACTAATAATCTCTGCAACCTCCCTCACTTCTTGGTTTTTTGTTTTGCTTTGGAAGTGATTCAAACAACCTTTTTTTTTGAAAGTATGAGATTGAGATGTCATGCTTAATGGTTTAATCCCTTAGGGGATTTATTATCAACGGTATGATGTCTCTTTCATGTCTAAGACAACTTTTTGAGCCTTCTCTCCATTAGAGGACTTAAACTCACCCTTTGGACTCAATTGGTTAAAGAATGGTTGGCAATTAAAATGGAGCAATTAAAATTGAGACTAAAATGGTGAAAGATAATAATTTGGTTGTGTTCAATCGGACGTTAATTGAACACATGGAACTTGGACCATTTCATACTTGCTAGTGATGAAATGATTCAAGTCTCCAAGGTCATCACTTCCCTTGATCTTTCATGATAGGAAGGTAGTTTTGGAGTCTCATTTTGTTGCATTTATTGAACTTGCACACTTGGTTTCACAAGCCATCATGCTACTTCTTTGATGGTTTGTGAACCAAACTTGCTACTTCTTTGATTTGTTCATGAAAAGGAGGGGTGAGTTGTGCAAACAAACCCTTGAAATACCCTGTATATGCTCTGTTTATCCTCTGTTGCAGCAAGGAGAACTAGGCAGCAGTAGCCGGAAGGCCACTTTCCATGGCAGGCAACCTTCATCACTGGCCGGCTAGCCATTGATGCAAATTTCAGCAGCATGTTTGTGAGGCAGAACAGAGTTATTCTGGAAGTGGGCAACAGTGTTAGCGTTCTATTGCGCAACGGAGGCTCTCCGAAAGCAAAACAGTGGCTTTTCGAGTGGAAACCGAGCACGTGTATGAGCATCCCTTGCATTCTGAGCCTATCTAAATTTAAATACTTAGCTCAGCTATCCATTGTAATTAATTAGTTGTTGCTAGTTAATTTTGTGAAGTGTTATAACTAATTAGTTAGTTAACTAGTTATTCAATTTTGTTTTGTAATTAGTTAGTTAACTAGAATAGTTAGTTAATTCATGTGTTGTTGTAATAATTAGTTAAGTAGTTTAGCTAGTTTCATTTGTTTTGTAATAATTAGCTTAGCTTTAATTAGTTAGTTAATTAGCTAGCTCATTCGGACTCTCCTTCATGAGAGCGTAATGTTGTAATAATGTGTATGTTAGCCAACCCCACGTCTTTCTCCCTATTATTTACTAGCTTATGATGGTTAGTTTAGGGGCATCACGTTTTGTTTAGCATATGCCATGTTTGCATCCATTTATATTGCATGCACCGAGGCTCGGTTTATCATTTTAATTGCATTATTATTTCTTATACTTCTTTGAATATGTACTTAGACCGCATGCCATCAAATTGACTCATATGCTATATTAGTAGCTGAGCCTAGTAATTGTATATCGCATGTGTTGCATTAGTCATCTTGCATAAGTTAGGAATCATGCATTTTTCTAACTCATTTCTTTTTTGGCTTGGAGTACTAGGTGAGCCTTTACTCGTTTTAGCATAATTGCATGAGTGTGATTGTTGCCATGTTTAGCATGTTTGCCATGAGGCTAAATGCTTAAATGCTATAGCTGCTTGAATGCCTGTGGATGAAGGCTTCTTGCTTGAATTAGAATAATTTGAGTAATGTTTATATGCGATCACTTTTTCAAGTGGTACATATTCGAAACAATTTTCAAAACAAACATGAATCAAGTGTTCTAATTCTTGCAAGTTAGTCTATACTTGTGTTTGTACGCATCACATAGTAATGCTAGCCTAATAAACCTGAATAATAGCATATAATGTAAATAAGATTTATATCATGATTAGTAGAGGCCGATCTTTGATTGGGCAAGCGGGGGTGCTCAAATGTAGTTATGACCTTCCCCTCTTGTACCTAAGTTCCCGAGCTGAGACAATCTTGGTGATGACGGACACATGGCCTTTGGCGCGAGTCATGGGTTTTCTAAATTTCCCTAAAATAAAATATTTAGGTGGCAACTCTGTATCTAGCAAAGCAGTCCATTTTTAGTAATTTTATTCAAAATCGATTTTCTAAAAGATTTGCTGGATTTGGACTCTTTGGTGTTTATCAATTTCACATTGCACTTGTGAAATTAGATTCAGAACCGAGGGAGTCCAATACTGTAGGGCTTAGTTCGACCTTCCGAAAGGGGGCACGAAAAAGTCGAGCTACAAGCGCCCCTGAAGCAAAATGCAAAAATGCATTCGAAGTTGCTTGTTCACTCGAGCGGCCGTTTGTGCGCTCGAACGGAGAACGTTTGGTTCTAGAGGTTTGACCTGTCTGGAAAAGTACTGAAAGTTGGGATTTTATGCTCGAGCGAACTTTCCTGCGCTCGAGCTAGGTCCGCTCGAGCAGCCATTCTTGCGCTCGAGCGGAGATCGCGGATCAGTTTTCTATAAATATGTGGTTTCATCTATTTTTAGGGTTACGGTTTCCAGATCTTCTTTTTGGATATTAGGGTTTATATCTGGACCTTCTTTGTTAGTTTCTTTGATGTTTGTTTGAGCTTAACTCATGGTTTGAAAAGTATACATCAAAGGATTGTTTATTTTGTTCAATACAAAAGAGAATGTTGTTCTTCGGTAGATTTTGTAGAATTTGGGCCTGAAGCTTTGGTGGATTCCGGAGTGGCTCATCGTTGTGATTCGACATCGGCGTTGTGGATTCAACGTTGGGCAAGACAATTCCGAGGTGAAAACGGGACTGGAAGAAGGACATAGGGGTTGGTTCGATTCGGGCGTGGATTTGCTAGGTAATTGAGAGTACACTTGTGTAATTCCTTTATATCTTTTTAGTGGATTGTTTTGTGGCTTTTACCTCGTGGTTTTTTTTTTATCACAATTGGAGGCGCTCCAATTGTGGTTTTTCCACGTAAAATCAATGTGTCGATTTGTCTTGATTGTTTGATTGGGATTGTCATTTACTGCATAAAATTGATACATAACCACAAATCAACATCTAGGGGATTTCTAGATTTTTCACATTGCATGTTGCTTATACTCTCCTTTTTTGAACTTTGCTTCTTCACTTTCAGTGCCTTGTTGTCACACCACTGTCCATCAGCCTTCAGCACCGCCGTTTCAGCAACAACCTTGTAATCGTATCTCACAAACCCAAACCTTGATCCCATTGTTCTTCTTCTTTTTGCTGGGATAAAAGCATCCTTAACTACCTCAAACTTATTAAACAAAGTGTACAGACTTTTAGGATTCATTGAGTTTGGAATCTCATCCACAAAGATGGTAAACAAACCATTTTCCACTGATCTGTTACCTTGATTACCCACTCATCTTTTTCTCAGCATCAGGTTCCAACCTCCAACCTTCATTTTTTTTACTACCAACACACTGCTTGGTTCCCGATGGAAGGAAAAGCTCTCTATTTGATCAACAATGTTGGCTCTAAGATCATAATTACTCTTTTACCATTTTTTGATCCAACTTCTACATATTACTTGCAGCCACTAATTGTGCATAAGAATTGGAATCCATGTAATGCACTTTAGAGCATTTATAAACTATTATCATTGATAAATTTGTCACTACATTTCATGGCCAGTGATATTGATAGATTTATGATTCTACTTGTCAACCCATGAATATTTGAAACAATGAAACCTTAAAAAACCAAGACATATATTACAATTACCACTTGAAATTACATAATTTTGATACATGCATAGAAGCTCTCACAACATAAAATTACTCAAAGCAAAAGCTAATGTTCTTGTAGCTTGGAAAGAGGAGATTAGAATGATCATCTCCTTTTATTTTATGTCCCAATTATATATTACATAATAAGTAGTATGGGACTATGTCTAGACCACACAAAGAAGGCGATCAAACATCTAATGACACTGCAATACTAACCCATCCCAGCATCAACACAGGCATCCATAGCTTCTACCACAGTCAAGAAGATCCTACCACCTGTTTTGGTCACAAAGTTGGCTAGCCTAAGCTTTTCAATCACTTGCCATCTAGGGTTGGCCATAGCTAACTGCCAGGTATATATATATATATAAAGAGAGAGAGAGAGAGAGAGAGAGGCATTTCAATTAACTTTCAAACCTCAAACCAAGATTATTAACATAATCTAGAAATCCATAATGTTGTTTTACCTCAGTGCCATGCAACACGAGCTTGTTTTGCAGTTCCTCAAGAGAAGCAATTCCAGATGTGTCAATATTCATCAAATCTGTAATCAAGATTAATATTTTAATAAAAGAGAAGTAGAATGTATTGACATTTTGTGGAATATATAATATATTTTTGTATAGATAAGGATGATGATGATCTATCATTCCAATTTGTTTTGAGACAAACTATGTTTCAAGAGTCAAATGTAAAGACCAAGTCCAACCAATTGAATTCACTAACTCTAGTTTGCTATCCACGTCAAATTAAATCTCGATTTTGGATTATCATCTTGATTTTACCTAGGATGAAATTACTTACTGGACATGTCAAGAATGACTAGTTGGATTCTTTCCTTAGCTTTTCCTTTGGTATCCACATCTTCGTTCTCATCCACCCGCTTCAAAATCCTACAACAACAAAGAAATGTGGCATTAAAAATTAATGAAATTAGATCTTTGGTTAATTAGTAACATTTATACACTTTCACCAAAATATTACTATATTTTCTCAACTATCAATTGTAACAATTAACATATTACATTTTACATCACATTGCAATGTCCCTCCTATATATGTGAGTCAAACGTGAAATTTTTTTGAGGGCATTTCCTTGTCTCGTTGGCATCTATGAACTTTTATCAACATTTTATTTTGGTTGCATCTATTTTAATTGTGTCATTAAGAAAATGTCATGGACATATCAGCATGACAGTTGTTGTTAGCCTTATTAGCACAAGATTGATGGAAAAATGACTTTGTAATTTAACTTACGAGAGGAATGGAGTGATTCAAATATTGGGAAACTAAGAATGTATTAGAGATTAACTATCACAATTAAAAGTGAACGGATCAAACTAAAATTTGGGAAAATTACATATTCCACTATTGCACTTTACACTGAATCCCACTTTTGGTCCTTTATTTTTCAATTGTAATAGTCAACCCATTGCACTTTCAGTCAAGTTGCAATGTAGTCATTCTGTTAGTTTGGTGTTAAATTTGTTAACATACAAATTAGGAAAAATTACACTTTGAACCCCTACCCTTTACATCAAATCTCACTTTGGTCTATCATTTTTCAATTGTAACATTCAACTCTCTTACACTTTCGATCAAATTTTAATGTATCCTTTCCATCAGTTTGGTATTAAATTGCCTAATAAAAATTGTTATGCAACCCTCACTTGAAGCATTTTTAAGGATAAAAATGTAATTTTCTTCTATGTTTTACTTTTTCTTTATTTTTTTCATAGTATTTTACTCTACTATATTTTCTAAACCCACCAGTACCACTAACCACCTCTTCCATGGTTGGGGTGGCCCATAGATAGTGAGAAAAAGGTGAGGTTGGCAAGTAGACAATGGGGTTAGTGTTGCATGGTCAAAAGTCGGTGGAGAAAGGATAGAGGTAGAGGAAAAGGGGTGGGTAATAGCCATGCATAGTGGGGAATGGGGGGCTAGGAGATAACGTTAGAGGAGTAGTAGGGACAAAGTAGTTGGTTGGTGGTGATGAGTTTAGACTATCCAATAAAATAAGAAGAATAAGAAGAAAAACAAAAAACAAAAAACAAAAAACAAAACAAGATAGAGAGAAGGAAATAAAATTATATTTTTGACTTAGAAAGGCCTCATGTATAGGTCATAAGACAATTTTCTTTAGTTGGTTTAACAGCAAACTAACGGAAGGGCCGTATTACAACTTGGTTAAAAGTACAAAAGATTGATTATTATAATTGAAAAATGAGAGTCCAAAGTGGGATTTGATATAAAGTGCAGGGTGTAAATTGTAATTTACTTAATTTCCCTTAATAAGTTTAACATCAAATTAATGGAAAGGCCACATTACAACTTGACTAAAATTGCAAGGAGTTTACTACAATTGAAAAATGAGGACCAAAGTGGGATTCAATGTAATGTGCAAAGGTGAAAAGTGTAATTTCCTCTCGAAATTTCATGAAAAGTATAATTAACCCTTAGATATTTCAGCACCGCTACATTCACCGAATTTGTTTAGCTCGAATTCGCTAAATGAGTCTCTTCTTGGGAAAAGTCTTTCATGCGCGAGTCTCTTTCCGGGAAGAGACTCATTCGGGCTAAGTAAATTTGGCGAATGAATCATTAATCTAGAGATTTTTGTGCATTTGCATCATATACTTTTTATGTGAGATACCTTTCTTTAATGAAATTGGCATTAGCAAAACAAAGCAAGGCGGACTTAATGCGGATTGTAAGGATCCCAGGAGTTTTCATAGCCATAGGGTATTGATTCACATCGCAGAACATGTCAGTTCTAGGAAACCTTCCCAGAGTTTCTATGCCTGGTTGAATTGCATTGAGTATGATTTTTGCAAATGATATCACCACCTACAAATTGAATTCAATATATATATTCATATATCAGTACATAATATTCATTTTTTTCGCCACTTAACCAATTATTGCATAAAATCTAATCTTCAACCTAAAGAATAAAGAGAATTAGAAAATAAACTTAATGGAATGAGATTTCATTCCATTGCATCAAAATAAATCTCTTTGTTTATTTAAAAAAATAGAAAAAATATATTGCATGCAACAATGGATTTACATTTGGTCTAGTACGAGCAATTGTCTCTATCCAACTGTCAAAAACCTGTTTGATTATTGTAGATATTAGTTAGTCCATAAAAAATACAAGGTATTTGAATAACATTTGCCCGACGAAAAATAGGTCTACCCTAGTGGGACAGACTAACATGTCTACCCTATATGTCTTAACATTGTGTGTGCTCTCAAGATAAATTAAAATTATCATGTTTTCGAGAATACCTTATTGGTTATGCACCATCATAATAAGATGGAATAAATTCTTACATGATTCAAAACACAAAAAACATGATGGACAAATCATAAAACAATGTTGGGCATTCACATGGTATCCCCAATCAGCTCACTTATGTGGACTATTAAATAAACAATGAGTAAATAAAAGCTTTTGTTGAGCACTATGTTGTAGAGAAGAATGCTAGTAGAGATCTCTAAGTTGTAATTTTGGCAAGACTATTACTAGTGATTATACTCACTAGTGATCTATTTGAGGATTATCCTACCTCTTCTTAGGTAATTTACTCGTTGCATGTCGTTCTTACAAAGATAGAGCACTCAATGGTAATAACATTAGTGGAAGATGAGACAGGTGGATGCAACGTCAAAGAAGACACCCGGCAAAGAGCTAGGGAGCCTTTTGTTTGGCAATCTATCTCTAAAAATCCCTCAACCAAGAAAAATACTAGAGATCATGAAAAAAATATCATGAAATGTATGAAGATTTTTCATCCTTTGATTAGTGTGTGGTGTTTTATTGTATGTATAATCCAAAGGTAGAGAATCTTTCATGATCATTTTCATGATATTTTTTTCATGATCCCTAGCATTACTTGACTGGTTTCACAAAGTTTAATTAACTTTTGTTTGATCAAAAAAAGATTCTAGAAGAGAAGAAGGCGATGCTTGTGGTAAGCAGGCTTAAATATCAACCTTTGAATGGTAAGATCAATTGTAGAGTTCTCATATGAGACAAGAAAAGACTCCAGTAAGATCATGGCAAAAGATGAAGCGAGTGATGCTGATTAGATTTGTACAACCAGAGTACAACTAGAAATCATTCTAATAGTATCAAAACTGCTGGCAAGGGTTTCAATGTGTTCAAATCTACATTAACGAGTTTCATATGTGACACCTTAAAATATATTTACTTAAATTTGAAAAAAAAAATATATATATATATAATTACAACATTTTTTTAGGTCATAGTAGAATATAGGGAACTTGTGCATAGTGCTTCAAGAAACCTCATGGAAAGCATGGTACCATGTGGTACCACATGGTGTGCTACACAGTGCTGGATAGTAAGGGTCTTCTCACCTATAAATATGTGAGTTGCTTGGTAATAAAATCACAAGAATAACAAATGAGTGGAATTTGAGAGAGTGAGCCGAAGTTAGAAGTGAAAGTAAAAGATCAAGTTTGAGGTGAGTTATATTATATTTTGAGCTACCATAAACTATTTTATGTAAAATTTGTTTTACAAATGATATTAGTTTTTAAAGTATATTATTTGTTAAATGAACCTTATTTGCTTATAATTGAAACTCATAGATAAAACTGTTTATTAAATGTGTTTTTGAACAATTATTTGGTAAGTATCACCACGGGGTCTCATGTCTTGGGGGACTTAAATAACCATTGGCCCTCTGAATTGTCACTTTAAGTGACCCTCTGTTGTCATGGGTCCACTGACCCTCTGATTTCTGGTATGGAGCAAAGTGTTGCACGGAGCTAAGTGCTACACTTTTGTGGGAGCCACATCTAGAATTCGTACAAGCCACCTCTTAAATCTATACATTTGTTCTGTACCGTGATTATGATTATTTTTTTATATGATTTTTGTATTATATGTCTGTCATTCAAAATGATTTCATATTACATACTTTGTATTTTAATATCAAACTAAGCTCTGTTTAGCCAAATAATTATCTATGGTGATTTTATACCCTTATGCTCTTAGTATAATATTCCTCACTCTACCATGTCCTTATAGTTGTTAACTACTTTCAGGTGACATGTCAGGACTAGTGGTAAGGTGGGCACAAAGTACTTTGTAGTCATAGTTCAACACCGGCAATGTAAATTAATATAAACTCTAATATATATGTTTTTGTTATAATTAAATTAAGATTTGGGTACCCTTTTATTTTACTCCACTACAATATTACTTTGTTATGACTTGTTGCAACGCCAAACCTCCGGGTATCAGGTTTGGGTCGTGGCATCATAGGCTCACTTTTCGCATTCACCATTGGGAAATTTCGACTGAAGATCAACAAATTGTGAGATTTATCATAGCTTTACAATCAGATGTTCAATGTCAAGTCTAAGAAGCTTTGTTTCTCACAAGATATTTTGCAATTGATTCTTCCATGTGATCAAATTTGTTGAATTAAGCTTTCCAGTTACAAAGGAACTCAGATTTGAGATAAGGAGAGAAAGACTAGAAGGAAATTGTAGAGGAAGAAGAAGAAGAATTTGCCATATGAGAGCCTTCTTGAGAACTCTGAGGTGGCTCTGATACCATAAAGAGAAATTCGGCTGGAAATTTAAGTGTTAACGAGGAATGTCCAAGACTGTATGATTTGTCATTAAAAAAAGAGGCATCTTTGAGGATGATAGTGGAAAGAAAAGGAAACTCAGCAAGTTGGAATTTGAATTTTAAGAGGGCTTTATTTGCTTGAGAGGAGAAAGAACTGGAAAGACTCGCTAGCATGCTAAACTCTTTCTTACCTTCCTTTTGAAATAAAGAGGATTACTTATGTTGGAAGGCTTCTTCATCAGGTCAGTTTGCTGTGTTTTCAGTTTATAATAGGCAGGCCTCTAGAAGTAGCATTGGAGCTACTAAATTGATTTGGAACAATATTACTCCACCAAAAGTGCAATTCTTTGGTTGGTTGGCTTGGAAAAAGAGAGTTAAAATCGATGTCCATCTCCAAATAGTAGGAGTAATTGGACAAAATGTTAGTGTTGAATGTATTTTTTGCATGTCAGAGATTGAAACAGTGAATCACATGTGTTGATGTGGTATCCCATTATTTGGAGGCTTGGGTCAAATCTTATGAAATTATGGGGATTACAATGGGTGATACCTGATAAGATGGATGGGTAATTTAAGTGGTAGAGGGGTTTTAAGTGGAAAAAGTTGGAAAACAAGATTTGGAATGTCATACCATTAGTTGTAATATGGTCTGTTTGCAAAATGAGAAATGAATGTATCTTTAATGGGAAGAAGATTCAGATGGAGGAACTGTTGTGAGGTCACCCCATGTGAAAAGGGTGATCCTCGTTCTTCTCTTCTTCTTCCATGTGAAAGTAATAGATGAGAGTCAAGGAAAGCTATTGGAAGCTTTATGATGGTCAACAATGGAGGCACCGACTCCGACGGAAGACGGCGCATGTGGACGGCGCACACAGACCAGCTAAAAGAAAAAATGACTGTCAGAATGATTTCACACTTCTCATTTTGTGTATCAATAGAGAAGGGAAGAGAGAGAGAGAGAGAGAGAGAGAGAGAGAGAGAGAGAAAGACCCTTTGTGGCAGAGAGGGAGCCCCCTCAGTGTGAAAGGGGTAGCTGAGTGTTGAGTTGAGTGAGAAAGAGTCTCCTCCTCTATTGTTATCTTTCTGTATTCTTTCCATTATTATAGTGAAAATTGGTTTCTTTCCCGTGGACGTAGGCATTGGGCCGAACCACGTTAAATTTGTTTGTCTTCTTTGTGTGTGGTTTGTTCTGGACATCTTGGTAAAGATCCTCGGATCCCAACAAATGGTATCAGAGCCCGTGTTAGAAAAAATAGTGTGTTTTCAAAAATAGCCCAGAAATCAAGTTGCTCGAAATCAAGTTTTGAGCACACCAGGAGGAAGGCCTCGACGAGAAGGGCCTAGACCTAGAAAAACCATCCTAAAAGGAGGTTCCACACGCCCTCACGCGTGCCACCAGAGAGTCACCAAAGCCCTGTCGGCAAGTTCAGTCTGACCAGGAAGGATAAGTTAAAGAAGACATGCCTTCTGTTTTATATAATAAATATTTATTTGTGGAACTATACAACACAAGCCTTATGTTGGTAGAGTGGAAAAGGTGAATAAAGGCAAGGCCAAGGTCTGGGATTCAAACCCCCCACCAGCATCTTAGAAATGTTTTTTTTTTAATGGAGGATGATCCCAGTGGGTGGGTCAACCCCACTCAAGAGAGGTCTGACCCGCCCATGATAGATCCGGTCCAAACAGACAGGTCAGCATGCCATGTCAATGACAAATTAGCGCCACGTCACCGCTGGTAGTGGACCTAGTACGCGCACATGGCAGCTACGTCATTAGACGGTGCCAAGATGTGGTTAATGAAATATTCCTAGTGAGAACGGAATATTCCATAGGTTTCTAAAAATTGCAGGAGGGTCTAGATTTTTCCATAAATTATAATTTTGCCTCAGATTTTGGGGAGTATTTTCAGTGAGTCCCCCAAAAGTGCAGCGAAAGTTGGTCCTAACTAAACGGACCATTCTGAATGCAATCGTGAGATCAGAATGGTTAAATTCTAAGTGAATTTTGAAGATTGCCAAAAGTGTAAGTTTGTCATCTTCAATATGCGAAGGGAGGTTGTCGGATGTTTTGAAACATTGCAGATTCACTGAAAAGGTCATAATGGCGAGAGTCTGACTAGATTGGACAACCAAACAAATTGAGAGATAGATCATTAGAGACCAAAGAAGATCAGGCTTGATCAAGTGGCAGATCAGGGGAGATCTAGATTGGTTAGGGCGATTAGGAGGATTGCACATGATTATCTTAGGATTAACAATGTTTAGGAAAGTTCTATCAAAGAGTCACTGTCTAAGGAGACTGGTTCTTGAGGGAGACTGGTTCTTGAGTGGGACCATGACCCCACCAGTCTTTTCTGGAAACTTTCCTGGTTGTTTGAGTCTAGGCAATCGGGAGATCTAGTTCAATCAGAAGAAGACCACTTCATCAGTAAATAGATGATTAGCAAAATGTGAGTAATGCTGGTGGTATGCAAACGTGGAAGAGCAACAACTGTACTAATGCACACATAAGACGCAGGAGCACATGCAATGAGATAACAAATGGGTATGCAGAAGTGTCGTACAATAGTGCAAGAGTGCGTATCAGAGTTGTACAAAGGTGTAGTGTGCAGAATATTGGCCTAGAAGCAACAACCAGTTGCTAGAGTTCATAGAATGAAGCTCTAGATAGAGAAATTGAGATGGATAAGATGCGTCAGTGCACACCCAGTGAGAAGCAGATCTTTTTCTTTGTTTTGAATTTGGTTTATGGCAGCAAAGTCACGATGTAACGCCCCAACCCATCAAATGTCATCAATATTGTTCGCTTTGGACCACGCTCGCACGGATTTGTTCTTCCTAGTGGGCCACCATCCTAGAACTACTCCAGCCTAAACACATTTAACTTGCTAGGGATTTTATCACCCGGGAAAAGGCCTCGATGCTATATAAGGGTCTAGGTTTTTACTTTTATAGCCCAAAAACTCCATCTTTATTCTTGATGTGGGACACCGGGACCTTACAATCCACCCTCCTAAGGGTTGCACGTTCCCGTGCAGTAGCCTACCAGCTCATAAGTTCGTCTACATGCACCGAGAAACGTGAGGGTCCCACACTCGGTACTCCGGAGAGTCGACTCTGATACGATTTGTAATGCCCCAACCTTTCAAATGTCATCGATATTGTCCGCTTTGGGCCACGCCCACACGAGTTTGTTCTTTCCAGTTAGTCACCCATTAGAACTACTCCAGCCTAAGCACGCTTAACTAGCGAGTTCTGTTGGAGATTTCACCACCCGAGAAAAGGCCTTGATGTTATATAAGGGTCTAGGTTTTTATTTTTATAGCCCAGGAACTCCCCCTCCATTTCCGATGTGGGACACAGGGACCTTACATACAACAAGCACCCAGAGAGTTTAGGTGAAGTCACCTTAGCAGGGAAATGGTAAGCATTCTGTTGGAGGATGCAAGTACCTAGTGATAGAGGTGCGAGCTATGCAGAATGATGTGTGACAGTTGAAGACATTCCAAGTAGGAGTAGTAGTAACACTCTAGATGCTCGATATAATGGAGGCGTGTTTGTACAATGACATTTTATCACCCATGTGGGTGATGGGGGTGATAAATTTTGTTCATCCAGTTAAAGCCAATTGAAAGCTAATTGAAGACCCTACAAAGTCAGTTGCAAAGGTTATCAGCTCATTTGGAGATTCTCAAGTTAGTTACAGAACTTTAGAGTTAATTAGAACTAGCCTATTACCCGTGCTATGCACGGGAATTATGTTTTTTAAGATTTTTTATAAAAATAATTTAACAATCTTATCACTAAATCATAGTGTATGAGAGAAGTTGAAAAGGGTACTGCAGTAACTATACACAGATTGTATATATAATTATTTGTATGAGGGGATTTTAAATGCTGACCAGGGGATTTTGACCAAATCAATAAATGCAGGTATGTGGAAAGACATGTGGATTGAAAAAAGTTAATAAATGCTGATTAGGGAATTTTGACCAAATTAATAAATGCTGAGCTTTTTTTTTTTTAATAAAAAATTTAGAAAATTCAAATTGGGATATTGAAGCTCCCACAGGCCTTGGGGTTTAAAAATTCCCTTTTGTTTAATATATAGTATAGATATAGATATAGATAGATAAATGTAGATATAGATATAGATATAGATAATATAATATAGATAGATAGATGTGTTGAAATTTTCAAGGAATTTTGTTTATGCTGGTCTTTAATGCATTAAAGTTTAATTATGAGGGGGTTTTGACCAAATCTCCCAAAAGGCATGGGGATTGGGAGAAATTAACAAATGCTGAGTTTTTTTTTTTTAAATCAAAAAATTAGAAAATTAGGATTAGGATATTGGAGCTCCCACAAGGCTTGTCGGTTAAAAACTCCATTTTCCTTAGATAATTGTGTTTACAATTATCTATATATGTGAATTGCGATTTTTAAATGTCTTTTTTTTTTTTTTTTTTTTTAAATATCTTCTTTTTTTCCTTTTTTTTATATTATATTAAAGTTTAATATTTTGATAATAATCATGTGTTAGACTTTTCAAGGAATTAAATGTATTTTTTTTATTATATTATATTAAAGTTTAATATTTTGATAATAATCATATGTGTTAGACTTTTCAAAAAAAAATTTTTTTTATGCTTGTTCTTAATGCATTAATGTGTTATTATGAGGGATAATAATTATATGTGTTGAGACTTTTCAAGGAATTCATATGTGTTGGATTTTAAAGAATTTTTTTTATGCTTGTTTTTAATGCATTAAAATGTTATTATGAGAGTAAGACTTGTGGGTTGGGAGAAGTTAATAAATGCTAAGGTTTTTTTTTTTTTTGTTTTAATCAAAAAATCAAGAAATTTAGATTGGAAGATTGGAGCTCCCACAAGGCTTGAGGTTAAAAACCCCCTTTGCTTAATATATAGTATAGATTTCTTTAGGAGATATAGAGAACTGGCATTGGTAGAATGTACTACAAAGATTTGGCATTTGTGATAAGTCCAAATAATAGTACTTTATTGGCGTTGGCCTCAATAAAGGTGTTGAAGATCCTTCATGGATCATTGTTGGAAGATCCGCATTTGGTAAAGCCTTGGTGTCCACATTTGACGATTTAAAGAGTTGTGACAATCTACTTCAAATCTTGGTAGAGCATTGGCGTCTTTTTTTCAATGTCTACTGAAGACATTGTTTTTTGGTGATCTTTCATAGATTATTGGCGACTTTTTTAGAGTTGTGGTTTGTTGAGATTCACTATCACAG
Source organism: Camellia granthamiana (assembly GCA_036172215.1). Classification (NCBI taxonomy): domain Eukaryota; kingdom Viridiplantae; phylum Streptophyta; class Magnoliopsida; order Ericales; family Theaceae; genus Camellia; species Camellia granthamiana. Next base: position 89,150,553 of record CM069906.1, read on the forward strand.
TTAGGATCTATGATCATGTCTGATTAGATCCAAGGGTGTTTCCGGTTTGTGAGACATGATCATTTCTTCTTTTTGTGGATTCTTTCTTTTTGCAATCTGCCCCATGTTCAAAGACATCAGCTATCGGCAGTCCCGGTGACAATTCAGACTCTGGGTGTTTGCTTCTATGGAAGTGGTGTGATTGTTGGTGTTCGTTGAAGATTGGAAGAGATTGTTAAGGGGAAACGTGAAAATGGTGATTTAGAATCTCATGTTTTGGGATCCATTCCTTAATCTGCCGTTGGATTTGGAGGAGATAGATCAAATGTTGAATCGGTGGAGTCAATAAGGACTATTAAAGTTATGTACCTACGGTGCATGCGCCTTTGGGCGGTTTTGGCAACTATGAAGATGGTGTATCATCTTGTGTCTACCAGTTGGAATTTTAGTTGGAGGAATCTTGAGTTTGCTTGACACTTCAGAATTTTTGGCTTTTAGTATTTTGTTAGTTCGTTTGAAGTTTGTTTCGATACTTCCGAATTGGTTAAAGCCTAACTGCATCCATAGTCCAGTTTTGTTTGGTGGAAAACTTGCATCAGTTCTTGGAGAATTTGTTTGGCTTTCTTGATTAGTTCGAGCTAATAGAGAGTATATTTAAGTTCGATGGTTGATCGAACTGGAAGTTTTTTGGTACCACTTTTGAAGTTACTTTGATGGAGAATTTGAAGCCTCTCTTGATTGGTCTCCTCAACATTAGTTCAAGAGAGGTTGCTCACCATGATTTGTTTGGAGTTGTCAAGGACAACTTGTTTGGCACTTGTGGAAATCAAAATTTGGCACCGCGGTAAAGCTTGAGTTGTAGAAAATCAAAGAGCTAGCTCGATTGGTTCTGCATGCTTGTCTATTGGCTCAATGTGATTTTAAGCAATGAAGTCTGTTGTGTTTTTTGGAAGAGTGCCCATGTTTTGTACAACAAATGGCATTTTGTTTTGACTGAATGACTGGATACTTGGATTATGGTATCAGTTTTAATTTTGTAGCAGAGAATGCACCTCTTGATGAGATAAAGTAGTTGTGGATCTCTTAGGTGGACTCAGAAAGAGAGATGGAGCCACGATGAGCACTTAAGAAGTATGGGTGCGGGTACTATGCTAGGTGTTGCATAGTTGGAGACTTGTACAGACTTGTTGAAGTTGCTTTGGCAGAGGGAGCTACTATCAACTGTCAGTCTGGTAGTACAAGTAAAAAATGTGCAGGTAACGCATATCGCTAAACTAGAGATCAGGGATTGCAAAAGACATGAACAATAAGTATGTGGGAATGCTGGAAAGTTGTTTAGGAGTGTAAAGGGAAAATGATGATAGTTCAGAGAAAGCTCCGAGCAAAGAAAACTAAGAACGTTGACGAGGCAAATGACGAGTTTTCTATTGCTCCAATGTTGACCGTGCAAGGTGATGCATGGCAGGATAGTGACATTTCAGGGAAAGAAACTATAGTGTCACAGAGCATTCAAGGGAGTGCAGGGCATCCTGGGCAAGGGGTGCTGGGCATCCAATTAGGGGATACCGGATATTTTAATCACGTAAGTTTAAGCAGTGCAGGTCAAGACATCTGTGATAGGGAAGCGTGGAAGAGATGTGTGTGAGATAGAGCATGGGCTCTCTCTAAGAGAGAATTAGAGAGCGGTGTGAGTTGAGTTGATGATGTTGGATTCCCTCCTCCTCTTGTATCTCTATATTTCTCTAGTGTTTTATTTCTAGCTTCTACATGGACACTCGAATGAGGGGGCGTTAGGTATTTTGTCAGGAGGTGCAGGTCTCTCAGTGTGGAAATGTAGACTATGCCAGTTTTGAGCATGACAAGATGGACAACAAATTTTGTTGCGGATCACCTCACGTGGGCTAAGGGGGTGATTGTTATGAGGTCACCCTATGTGAAAGGAGTGATCCTCATTCTTCTCTTTTTTCTTCATGTGAAAATAGCAGAGGAGAGTCAAGGAAAGCTGTTGGAAGCTTCGTGGTGGTCAATAATGGAGGCACCAACTCCGGCGGAAGACGGCGCACATAGATAGTGTACACTGACCAACCGAAAGAAGAAACGGTTGCCAGCATGATTTCACACTTCTCATTTTGTGTATAAATAGAGAAGGGAGAAAGAAAGAGTTTAATGTGAGTGAACCAAAAATGAAGAGAGAGAGAGAGAGAGAGAGAGAGAGAGAGAGGCCCTCTGTGGTAGAGAGGAAGCTGAGAGTTGTGTTGCGTGAGAAAGAGTCTCTTCCTCCATTGTAATCTTTCTGTATTCTTTCCATTGTTATAGTGAAAATTGGTTTTTCTCCCGTGGATGTAGGCATTGGGCCGAGCCACATTAAATTTGTTTGTCTTCTTTGTGTGTGGTTTGTTCTGAACATTTTGGGAGAGATCCACAGATCCCAACAGGAACTTGTTGAATTGATAAGAGTAGGAATTACACTATGGGTCGGGTCTCTAATTTGCATCAGGTTAGGTTCTCTTTATAGTGGTTACTGATGTGTATAGCATTGTGCTACTGCTACTCTGACAGAGGAGAAGCAGAACATGGGTTGAGATTTTGCTGATGCCGCTGTGTTTGCTGCTGGGTGAACTTGCCCTGCTAGTCTTGGTAGTGAGATTACTTAGTCATGTGTTAAGGTTTATTGTTTGTTGCCTGTTGGGGTTTGTTGTTTGTTTTGTTTCCTTTTTTTTCTTTTGGTTTCTCACCAACTCTCTTGACTTGAGCTAGAATATGATTGGGTGTTCTTGTTGGTGCCAACTTATTTAGGATTAAGAAGTTACAATATGATGTTTTTTGCTCTTGCTCCCTTTTTATTGATGTAATTCATATGTAATGCGTATGTTTTAGATTTTAAAAAAAAAAAAAAAAAAAAATCTGAAAATTTTTTCTGAAACTAATCTAAATAGAGTTGATAATTTTTGTCTTTATATATAGAATGAGATGCCTCTATAATCATTTGACATTGGATGCAAGAACCAAACCACATCAAACGTTTTTATGGAGTGAGAGAATGAGATGCTCGATTCATTTGTTCGATGTGTGATAGAAGCCAAAATAATAATAATAATAATAATAATAATAATAATAATAATAATAATAATCAGAAAGAGAAAGAGAAAAAGAAAAAAATAAAATAAAATTGAAAGGCTATGGTTTTGTTTAGCCTTATTTATTGTCGACCACTTAAAATATTGAATGCATACAATAGGTTTATGCAAATGCAGAGAACAAAATCAAGCACACTCGCCTTATTTATTGTTCCAACTGAGTAAGGATCCTCTAGAGTTTTTTTTTTTCTTAAAGTTTCCTAGAGTGGTGTATTGTATGATTGAGATTTAATGACAAGTCACATCAATTTTTTAGCATTAAATCTCACCCATACAATACACCACTTTAGAAAACTTTAGGAAAAAAAAACTCTAGAGGATCCTTGGTGGTTTAGAGCAGCTACAAAGCTGTTGAGTCAGTTTGAGCTCAAGTTTAGGTTTTTTGGCATCACTCCAGCTCGCACACCTTAAAAATAAGTTGTGCCAATCACAAATAATACATTACTCAGCTTGATTCGTTTACAGTTTAGTGATCAACAAAAATGTGACCCAATTCTAAAGGAAAAGCTCTATATTGCGCAATTTGATACTGTAGGCTGAGGTTATTGGAGGGCAATCAAACCAACTTTATTCTTTTCAGCAAATTTTTTTTTTTTTTTTTGGGGTAGATTTTTATTAAATGATTGAGAATGCAGCAAAAAACCTGTAGATTGAGAAGATGCACAAGGCCAGGTTCCGGGGCATGTACATTTCCCACTTTGTTTCCTGATTTCATCATTAGAAATTTTGACCAAATTGCCAGTCTTGTTTTTTAATCAACACTGCCTCTAGAACCAACCAATCTAAAAGTATATATAGTAGTTCCCACTTTTGTGCACATTTGCTCTCTCTCTATTGCGCAATTTGATAGTGTAGACTGAGTTATTGGAGGGGAATCAAACTAACTTTATTCTTTTCGGCAAATTTTTTTTTGGTAGTTTTTTATTAAATGATTGAGAATGCAGCAAAAAAACCTGCAGATTGTGAAGATGCACAAGACCAGGTCCGTGGGCATAGACATTTCCCACTTTGTTCCCTGATTTCATCATTAGAAGTTTTGACCAAATTGCCGGTCTCTTTTTTCTTTTTCTTTTTTCGCTATTTTAGTAGGCTATTTTAGTAGGTTACAATTTTTGTGTTTGAGAAGATGATTGGATTTTTTTTATAGTTGGATGTAATGTTTATGAGAGAAAAAGTGAAATGATTATGAGTTTGACGTGAAATTTTATCTTATTGGCTATTTTAACATATTTTGTCTTTTAGTGCTATTTTAGCCAAAAAAACTAAAAAGCTTTCTTCCCAAACACCCCCATAATAGTTTAAAAATACTAGAGATTTTAGAAGTTTTATCAAAGTTTCATGTGAGTCTATATTCATATGAAACATTTGGTAGAAATTTTGATAAAACTTTTAGGATTTTGATAAAACTTTTAGGGTCTGTAACATTATTCATAATAGTTCCCACTTTTGTGCACATGTTCTCTCTCTCTCTACCTACCTATATACTCTCTCTGTCCCAAAATATTAGTTCCTTATTCTATTTTTCATTATTCCAAAATATTAGTCTCTTTTAAAAAATTAAGAACAAAAATAATATAAATTTCCTATTTTGCCATTCTTTTAAATTTATATATAATCATTGATATTCTCTAAAAAATATACTATCAAAGGGTATTTTTGAAAAATTAATTTTTTTAAACTATAATAATTGTACTACTAAACAAAGTTGAATTTCTTAAAATGTACCATTATTTTGGGATGGAGAGAGTATAGAATGGAAACAGGACCTCTTATCCCTATCTACAGTTTATATATGCATATATAGTGGTGCAGGTTAGGTTTATGTTGAGTCATATTCTTTTCAACACTGACAAATACATGTTTTTTTTTTTGTAAGTTGACAAATACATGTTTGTCAAACTTAGATACTAGCTATTCAAAACTTTACATAAAAAATAAAATAAAATAAAATAAACTGTACTTGCCTCACATTCATTCTAAATGCAAATTTATCGTACAAAATTTAAATTTGGATCACACATTTATTTAAATATCAATTCTTTATTCATAAATACTGAACTAAAATTGAGTTTAGTCTTTTTTTCTAGGAATGATGAGGAAGTATTATAGATTTTGTAGTATCCTAATCTAATTTAATAGAGCCAATGCAAAATCATTAACAAAATACACAAGCTCTACCAAATTCATTTATGAACTTTTTTTTTTCCCCTTAATTTTTAATCATGAAACACTCGTAAATTTTGTGTCCCTATGCGTCTTAGTAGCTCATCAAAGACATGAAATTAGAAGTTTCTTTCTGCATTCTTGAATTCTAGAGAGAAAGAGAGTTACCGCAAGCAGCAAACCGATCTCCACAGATGCAAACAGGACACCCAAAAAAGCACCAATGCAAGCAAGGAAGTCAAGCTTATCAACCTTCCAAATATTGTAAGCTTGATTGAAGTCAATAAGACCTGGCAATGCTGAAAGGATAATTGAAGCAAGGATAGCAATAGGGGTGTAGTATAAGAGCCTTGTGAACAATTCCAGTGACAACAACACCGTAATCGCCATCACAATGTTTGACATCACTGTTTCACACCCTGCACTTGCATTAACAGCAGTCCGAGAAAATGAACCTGCACACAGAGTTTTAGTATTCACGAAAATAACATTATTAATAAATTTACTTAATTACTTTCCTTAATATGCCCATATAATCAATACTGTCATGGCATCTCAGCTTTTTAAGTAATGATCTCAAGATGTCAATTATTTGTTACAAAGACCAATTAATTTAACGATTCTTTCGCTTGACCCTCTCTGAATGATAATAATGCCTTGTTTTGTATTATTTAAAAAAAAAATCTTTCCTTTTTATTAGTTTTTTTTTAGGGAACAAAAATAGTTAAAAGTTTGAAACACTCATTGTTTTCTTGATCATAATAATTTTTGTATGAAGACAGTTCTTAAAAATTCACAAAACAATTGCTTTTTTTAAAAATGGGGGTGTTTCTGGATAGCACTTCCGAAAACAATTTCAAAAAGAGTCTGCCACACAAGTTTTTCATATCAATTCGAAAACATAATACAAAAAATAAAGGCGGTACAAAAAGTGTCTAAGTATGGGCAAAAAATAAATAAATAAATAAAAAATAAAATAAAATAAAGCTTTTGATGCTGCTACATGCTACTATAGCAGTTGGTAAAATAATAATGTGGTTATTTGGTGTATTCCAAGCTAAAAGCTGATAACATAAAATAGAAACTAGAAGCACCCTTCCCCTATTGCTCAATAATTCAATTTTTTCAGCTTATTTGAAATCTTTGTGCCTTATAAACTATAACCAGAAACTGCATAGCACATATTTTCAAAAATAAAAAAATATAAAATATAGAAAAGAAAAAAAAAAAATCTATAAATTGTGCCAAATAGGGCCAATGTATACATTAGCTATACTACATCACAATGACCTTCCTTTTCTTATATATTCTCTGTATGGTGGGCATCTTTAATTAGTGACAGCTAAAAATATGAACAAACTAAGCTAAGTGACCAAATAAAGTAATAAGCTTAATTTGCAAGCTTCTCTTTTGAATAAATTCTTGTAATAATTATTCATCTTGGTAATGGAATGCAATTTGATTTAGTGATTTAGGCAATACAAACAAGAAAGAGAAGAAACAAAACAAAAACAAAAGACTTACCAGTGGCAGCATAGCATGAACTTAAAGATCCTGCAATGTTCATGAAGCCCATGGCCAACATTTCCTTGTTTCCATCAAGATGGTATCCTTTTATGGATGCAAAAGATCGACCAACCGCAATGGCTTCCTGAAGTTGGCAAACGTATTAAGACACTTTTAACAAGAAATTCAAAATGTACATGAATAATGTTGAAGAATAAATGGAAGGGAATAAACAGTGATGAGGAATGCACCGTGAGAGCAACAACTGCAACAATCAGTCCAATTTTAGCTACTTCTGAGGCATGTGGGCTGTCGAATTGTAACTGATGAACTGAGATTGGATTCAGCCCTCCTTTGATGTGTTTCACTATTTTAACTCCATATTTATCAGCTCTTGTCAGGAAAACGATAAGAGTTGATAAAATAACAGACATCAATGGTGCAATGGCCGGCAACCAAAAGAGTTTCTTGTTCCTTTTACCCTGATCACAGAATCACAAAGTAAGTATCTACTAGAATTGTGGTAGACAAAGAAATTGTATAGACCACCACCTATGTTTGATCTTTGTTATTTTTGTTTTTATGTGGAAAAAAAAAAAAGAATAAAACAACAAAAAAGAAATTGCCAATTATGGTTGTTACTTACCAGGAATCTAGTAATTAAAATGAAAGTAAGAAATGAGCAACCAAGGATGAAGCTGTAAGGATTCCACTGTAAATAAACAAACACAATGAATAAAATAAATTGTTGAGGAATTTTTTATAACTTCTATCTGGGCCTATGAAACCAAAAAACTAAAAAAAGGAACAGTGGGGGGAAAAGAACAGACAGGGTTATGAACTGATGTCCAAACAACTTTCAAGACAGAGATAACATCAGTTTTGTTTGAAAAGTGAGCGAGTCCAAGTAGTCCTTTCAGCTGTTGAAGACCAATAACTATAGCCGCGCCTGCCATAAACCCCACGATAGCAGCATGTGACAGAAAATCCACAAGAAAACCCAACCTGTAAAAACAATGACATACCAAAAATAGAGGAAAGGTAAAATCTTACTTGCCGGGCTGTTTTTGAGCCTCTTTGTATATCTCTTCTTTTGGTAATAAAATCTTACTTACCAAAAAAAAAAAAAAAATACATAAAACACTAAATGGATGACACCGATCAACTAGAAGAAGAAGAGGGAGATGACCAACCTTAGAAATCCGAAGGCAGCTTGAAAAATACCGGCGAAAAAGGTTACAGTAAAGACAAGCCTTGTATAAGCAATAGGATTAGCCTCAGGATCTTCTAATTTCTGAATCATAGAGGACAACAGCAATGAAACTACAGCCACGGGTCCAATTCCTAGCTCTCTTGAAGTCCCCATGAAAGCATAAATAAGTGGTGGGACAACACTTGTATCTGAGTATAGGCACAAAGAGACTTATTAGTTATCAGTGTGACATCAATGATCTCCAACTTTGTTAATTAACAACTTACAAAGGCCATACTGAGGATCAAGCTTGGCCAGAGTAGCATATCCAATACTCTTCATGAAACATGCATAAACAAGTTTTAAAAAATCATTTATCATAATAGTTGTAGTACCAACCCAATAGTGAATTCTGTTTAATAACCATAATTACCTGGGGGATGCAGAGGCTTGCAAGAGTTAAGCCTGCCAATAAATCTTTCTTAAATTTTGTCACGGTGTAGTTTTTGCACAAAAGAAGGATAGGGAACATAGCCTCCAACACTGAAATGGTTCCGAAGAAGGGCTGATTCTTGAGAGATTGAAACTCGTTTCCATGAGAGGCAACAATTTCTCTGATGGAATTCAGAAGCACGGACCACAGGCCAGGCGGCTTGGGAGCTTTGAGCACCCACTGAGACCTGTCAGCCTGGACATTTTGCTCCAGGTCATCAGGTGTGAGTGTCTCATTAGCTGAAAAAGGCATGGTTGTTGTTGTTTGAAGTGTTTGGGAGAACTTGGAGAGCTCTCTCTCAGGGACTTGTCTCTCGGACTCTGTCTCAGTTTCTCCAGCAAAGTGACCACCAGAGTCACTGAATTTTGTGATGCCATTTGTAGGGATCATTGCAGAAGCAGATAGAAAAGGTGGTATCAATGGAAGGATCAGATTTGCAAATTCAACTAACTCTTCATTTCATTTCAGCATCATGTACTCTGGAGGTGGCCCTTATTTATAGACATGACTCAACATACTACAAAGTAAGTTAAATCAACTTTCCACTAAGTTTTTTTTTCTTTTTTTTTTGGCTCACAGGGGTTTGTGCTCCTAATTTTTTCAAATACATAGGCCCCTCATCTCGCATATACTACTATACAATTATGGGTTCTATGCCTTACAAGTAGGGATGGTGAAGGGTTGGGTTTAAAGCAAGTTTATAGAAATTCGTTGTCGCTCCTATCACATCGGGGGCGGAGCAAAATCAGGGGTGACGAGAGTGGAGCATATGCGGGTTGGGAGGCGAGTTAATTTTTTAAGTTGAAAGATAAAAATATTAATAAAAATTATAAATAATATAGTATGTTATGAATAATAATGTATACTTAATGAAAATTATATTATATAAGATATAAAATAAATGAATAAAAATTAATATTAAGTATAATATTTTAGTGTTTTAATTTTATTGTAATAAAAAATAAATAAATTATATATTATATACATATAATTATATTTAGTAAATATAATCGAGGTGGGATTCGGATGGAACAGGGCGGGAGAAGCAAAATCCGTCCCGCCCCATTTATTAATTGGGGCAGAGAAAATCCGTGGGGGTAGAGGCGGAGGATGCAGGTGCGGAACAGGGTGGGAAAAAAAACCATCCCTACTTGCAAGTGGCTCAAGGAGGATTTTCCACACCAAGTTTGTTGTAACTGATAAACGTCAAACTTGTGTCTACTGTCTCTAGTAATAAAAAAAAATATAACATTTTTAAATGAATAATTAATGCTATACATAAATCAACCTTTAATTTTGGTAACTTATAAATGTTGGAGGACCACTACAAGATATTAAAGATTTAGAGACAAAAATTTAGAGATAAAATCAGTTTTAGGAATGAAATATTTTTGTTACTAAAAGTGTCATTATTATATTTTTAAAGACGAAATTGAATATTTAGTGATGACTTATTATCCTTTTGGACTAAATTTTTTGCTAAAAAAAATCTTTTTGAGACTAAATTATTTTGTTTGTGCATTTATTAGCGACATTTTAAAAGTTTTGTCGCTAAAAGTCTTTTTTTTTTTTTTTTTTAAACTATCCTAGTTACAACATAAATTGATTCCAAATATTTTTTGCCAAAAAAAGTTCACTTTTGAAGACAAAAAAAAATTCAATCTCTAAAATTCTTATTTGTCATAGTGGAACTTTAAAATCAAAATTGTTGAATTCAAGGTAGTATATTTCAATTCTAATTAAATTATAAAATATTGTCACTTTGCTAAACTTTATTCAATTGACGCACATACATATTGATTGAGATTCTTACAATCTCCTTTGAAAAGTGTTAGTCATGATAAAATAATTTATCCATGGCAATTCCGATTAAAAAGAAGAGTATTACTATCTAGGTTAAAAAATTAGAATATTGTCACTTTGCTAAACTTTATTCAATTGACGCACATACATATTGATTGAGATTCTCACAATCTCCTTTGAAAAGTGTTAGTTATGATAAAATAATTTATCCATGGCAATTCCCATTAAAAAGAAGAGTATTACTATCTAGGTTAAAAAATTAGAATTATTTTCTAAACTAATGATATGACATTCTATTAAAATATTTAAGTTAACTTTTTTATTATTTATTTTTTAATCATCAACCACTACAAAAAATTAAGATTTTAGAGACCAAAATTTAGGGACAAAATTATTTTTTAGGGGCCAAATATTTTTGTTGCGAAAAGTGTCGTCATTATATTTTTAGCAACGAAAATTAGACATTAGTGATGAATTATTTTCATTTTGGGATCAAATTTTTTATCTCAAAAAATAAATTATTTTGAGACCAAATTATTTTGTCCCTAAAAGTCTATTTATTAGTGACATTTTTTAAATTTTGTCGCTAAAAGTATTATTTTTTACTTTTCGGGACGACCTTTTAGGACTATCCTCATGACGATAGAAATTGGTCCATAAATGTCTTTTGCAACAAAATTTTCACTTTTAGAGATAAAAAAATTTAGTCTCTAAAACTCTTATATGTTGTAGTGAACTAATTATCTTATTAACATATCATTATGCCTAGAAAATATGACTACAAAATGGGTTTATATATCATTTTTCTAAAAGAATCTTGATGAAATTTTTGTTGTAAAACAGTAATGCTTAAAAGTACGTTGCATGATGTAACTTACATCATGTATTTTCTGTTGGTATATGTTATTACTTATTTATTTTATTTACAAATTAATTGAAAAATGTGGAAAAAGGATTTTAAGGGGTGTTTGGAGTCAAAAATTGGCTTTTTTTTAGTTAAAATTCACAAAAAGATAAAATAGGTTAAAATAGTCAATAAGATAATATTACATCAAATTTATAACCATTTTACTTTTTTTATCTCACAAATATCATATCTAACTACAAAAAAAAAATAAAAAAATTCAACCCTTTTCCCAAACACAAAGTGTCATTGAAAGTCTTTAACCATGATGGTGTAGAGACCCTTGCAAATGTCACTGAGGTGCCACTAGTATCTACTGTGACACAAGTATAAATAACGCTTATTTAAAATGCCATAAGCTTAAAAAATATCATTAAAAGAATAGTTTTCTGACACTTTCAAATGTCACTAAACTAAGAAAATTGTAGTAAATATTTTAACTTACTAAAATAACAAACTTCTCACACGTGACCTAAATCAAGTTTCTTTTAATTTTTTGGATTAAATGTACTTTATTCGCTTGTAGTTTAACTCAAAAACAGATTACCTCCCTAAGTTCTAAAAATATACATAAAATATAACACCATTGCAGTTTGGAGTAAGTACAAAAGTAACGGAGCGTGGCTAACACAAGCCCAATTATGCGTGTGGCAGCAAATGTTTTGGGAGCATGTCGCTTTTGTCCTCATTTTATTCTTCTTTTTCTTTCCTTCTCTTCTTCATTCCCTCATCTTCATTGCACAGAAGCAGCAGCACACTCAACCTGCAACACCACCATGGTTCACCCTCCATCTCCTTCCTATCATTTCCCTTTGCTTATCACTCACTTCATCCAATAACCCAAGGCCATACAGACCCACTGCCACCATTCCCAATCACACCATCCAGCACCACTAGAGAGCCCAAGACAAACAAAAAATTTCAACTACAAAACACTACCAGACGTTGAGTGGTTTTCTTAAGACTGCAATGAAAGAGGGAACTGGGTTTTGGTTTGAGGTGTTACGGGTGGTTGCTTCAGCTTTGATAGCCATGACTTCCGCGACGGAGCTAGAAAATTAAATTAGAAGAGCACTTATTAATTACAATATCGAAAATTTTTACAAAAATATTTCACGCAAGTTTTTAAGATTGATTTCGAGAAATATCAAAAAAATAATGTTATTTATAATTAATGTATCATGGATAATACAAAAAAAAAAAATATGGATATAAGTCTTAAAATAAATTATATAATGATAAATTATTTTTTTATACAAAATTTGATTAAAAATTCAATATAATGGTAATATCACGTCATCATTAGTATGTTATATCACCCACTAATAGTAAATAAACACATAGAAAGTGAACCTAACGTGTTAAATGTAACTAACAATCCAATAAATTTCATATCTTTATAGTGAGATTACTTATACTTGCATCTCACTAATAATAGCATCACCATTACATTCAAAAAATTTCATAAAATTTTTATAGATAATACAATTTATAGTAGTCTCTTCGTTTTCAATCAAAACAACAATTATTGTTCTCATAATTTTTAAAATGTCATTGACATTTCACTCTAATAATATTTTTGTAATTTTTTTATTTAAAATATTTTTTTATGTTTGCAAAATAAAAAAACAAAAAAAAATCCTAGAATCCAGGGGGCACGTGACCTCCTGTGTCACAACTCAAATCCGGTACTTAAAGGTTCAGCGTCGCAATAAGACAATAAAAATAAAATAATTCTAAAAAAATGTTTGTAGTAGTAGCGCAAGCGGATAAATTAAATAAATTAAAGCAAATTAAATGGGTACCAAAAGTTTATTAAAAAGAGAAATGGGCAAATTACACAAATAGTCCCTATAGTTCAGGGCTTGTGTCACTTTAGTCCATGATTTTTCAATTATGACATATTTGACCCTGAATTTTAAATCTTGTTCCAAATAAGGACAATTGAAAACATCATTAGATTTTTCAAGGGTAAAATTGTCAATTTGATAAAATATAAACTAATTTGACAAAAATAAATGTCAAAAAAATATTTTTGATTATTTCTACCCACTAAAAATAAAAACTATGTAAAATTGATAAATCTTTTAGACATTTATTTTTTTTTTACCAAATTAATTTTTATTATGTGTTTGGATGATGATCGTGTAAAATTAATTTTAAAAAATTAATCATGTAATTTTTATTAATTTTACATAATTTTATCATTGGTGGATAAAAATAATTTTTAAAAAATTAAAAATATTTTTTTGACATTTATTTTTATCAAATTAGTTTATATTTTATCAAATTGACAATTTTACCCTTGAAAAATCTAATGATATTTTCAATTGTCCTTATTTGGAACAAGATTTAAAATTCATGGTCAAATGTGTCACAATTGAAAAGTCAAGAACCAAAGTGACAAAGTCCCAAACTATAGGGACTATTAATGTAATTAACCCAAGAAAAATGGTCATTTGGGCTGTTTATTTTATTACACAATTCTAATTAGAAATACAGATAGTAAATAATAAATAAATAAAAAAACTGCGATTTATCCTCCATCTTGATCCCGCTAAATCTCATCACCTGAAAGGAGGAACAACTATAAGTACATAGCAAAGTGAGAAATATACTATGAGTATAAGGGCACAAAATAACCATAGATAGTTATTTAATCTAAAGCATTAACATAATTGAATTTGAATAAATAAATTATTATACTGTGAGTATAGATGCACAAAACAATCATAGATAGTTATTTAAATTAAATCATTAACATAACTGAATTTGAATAAATAACTTATTTAAATGGCAGAAACTGAAATACAGAAATTATATAAATAACCACAATCACGGTGCGAAACAGAACAGAACAGAACAGAACATGGGTCACTAGAATAACAAACAGAACAAAAGTCAATGGATTCATGACAAACAGAGGACCACAAAGTGATCAAATAGAAGACAATGGTTTATTTAAGTCCCCCAATGCGTGGGACTCCCGTGGTGGTACTTACAGAAATTAATTGTTTATAAAATCATAAATAATTTCTAAAATTTAAACAAATATATCCATAGGTTTCAATTTAAGCAAATAGAGTTCAAAAAATAATCAACGTAATTGAAATATTAATATAACCATAAAACATAAATTATACAAAATAAATTGTGGTAACTCAAAACGTTCGTCAAATATATTATGGTGACTCAAGACATATATAAAACATATTATGGTGACACAATATATAATATTTCTCACCTTAATATTAATCCTGAGCCTTTATCTTCCTGCTACAAACTCCTAACTACTATCAAGCTGTTGATCTACTTCCTTTCTTTTCGAAACTCACTATTTCACGCGTTATAAGCTCCAATTTCTTGTTTTGCTTACACTGGCACCTCACTATTTATAGCCCCAATTTCTTGCATACTACTCAAGATTGTAAGACTATTTGTTACCCACGTTGCTCCCACGTTTCTACGGAGAAGTGATGTCACCTGTCCTGCCCGTTGACCTTTACCTCATGACTTGCCCAAGAGTCACTTAAGTCAATTACATTTAGCTTCATATAATTCTAAGGGTTATCATCCTTTTTGGTAATTTACAATGATTCCTAAAATTATGTATGATTATAAGTTAGGTTCACATCTGAAAATCTCACTACTAAACTATAAAATATCACTTACCGCTTACTAAAATATTTAATATTAAAAATACAGTGTCCCACAATCTATTCATTTAACAAAGATTTCTAATATTCACTTTTTGACGTATCAAGGAATTGTATTTATTATTATTATTATTATTTTCTTATATATATATATATATTTCATATTCATGAATAATTAATATAATTACGGTTTTAAATTAAAAATTCGGTGTCACACCCTGGTCCTTCACTCCCTTTGTCACTGCATGGCTTCTTTCATGAGAAAAAAGAAAAAGAAAGAGGAAGTAATGGTGTGTGTTGAAGAAAAGGAAGAAAGAGAAGGTGAAACAAATAGAGAAAGAGATAGTGGTTATTGGACATGGAAGCAAGGCGAGGGAAATGATTGGTTAGAATGAGAAAGACTGGCTTCCGATGGCATACGAAAGAAAATTAGAGAAAGAAATAAGAGTAATTGGGACATTTTACAAAAATTGTTAACAGAGTTAGAATTTGCACTTTACTCCATATCGGAAGAGGGTTATGTGAATATTTTTAAGAAAAATGCTTGATAACTCGAATTTGTGTGGCTCAAATAGCTAGAACCTATCAAAACACTATCGTTTTACTCTCAAAACGATGTTGTTTTGAGACATTCAAGCCATTTGAGCCATGCAAATTCGAGCTATCAAGCATTGTTGTATTTTGGGTGAATTACACTAACAATCCCTATATTTTGGGGTTTGTATCACTTTGGTCCATGAGTTTTCAATTGTGACACATTTGATCCTGAATTTTGAATCTTATTTCAAATAAAGACAATTGAAGATATCATTACTTAATTTCAGGGGCAAAATCGTCAATTTAATAAAATATAAACTAATTTGAAAAAAATAAATGTGAAAAAAATTATTTTTACTCACCAACGATAAAATTATGAAAAATTGATAAATCTTTTAGACCTTTTTTTTTTTTTTACCAAATTAATTTTTATTATGTATTTGGATGATAATCATGTAATGAGTGGTTGCTAGGATTTTGATGTGTAATCGATTTAATATATGAAATCTTTTAGTTTTGAATTTTTTTGATTTAATGGATTGTTTTAATAATGATATCAAAATTATCGTCATATTTGACTTTTGAAAAAATAGAAACTAATTTAATGAAAATAAAAACAACCATCCATTACATGATCATCATGCAAACACATAATAAAAATTAATTGGGTAAAAAAAAAAAATGTCTAAAAGATTTATCAATTTTATATAATTTTATCATTAGTAGGTAGAAATCATTTTTAAAAATTCAAAAAAACATTTTTGACATTTATTTTTATGAAATTAGTTTACATTTTATCAAATTGATGATTTTACCATTGAAATTAAGTAATGGATCTTCAATTGTCTTTATTTGGAATAAGATTCAAAATTGATGGTCAAATGTGTCACAATTGAAAAGTCAGAGATTAAAGTAACACAAGTTCCAAATTATAAGGATTATTTGTGTAATTCCCCCCTTATATTTTTAAACTGTAGGGAGGTAATTTATTTTCAAGGCAAAATATAAGGAGGTAAAGTATAATTAATCCGAATTTTTTCAATTCAAAAAGATTAGAAAAAGGCTCACGAAGGGTCGTTTGCAAAGTAAATTGATCCAAGTATCAATCCGAGACTCATTAAATAATCAAGTAAAGTGGAATAAAGTTTGGTAAAACTTGACGAAATGGTTAAGTTGAAATTTCAGTGAATATTTTGAATAGGTAGCCCTTAGTGCCACATCCACTTTCTTATTTATTAACGGAAAAGTTACTTTATTATATAATGTTAATAGATTTTTGTTAATGTATAATTTTAAGAGACATGTTATTAAAATAATTATACGTTATAACGTACAATTATTTTAAATAATATTTCCTAAAGGTATGTTAACAAAATCACTGTTAAACATTTTTTTTATCTCATCTATTTAAACTCTGCTCCACAAGTATTTAAACACATTTTAATTTCATGAATTGTTCACCAGCATCTCATCTAAAAATTTAAGTTACTAAAAGATATTCCACAATCAAAGGATCTGATTAAATAAGTACACGTGTACTCAATAACCAAAAATGTGTAATAACTTGGTGGGACGGATTAAATTAAGCCACATAATAATGGCGACGATTAATATTATTATTAGGAAATTTTTACCGTATATTATATGTAAGTTATAAAATTTGTGATATTATTTATCACAAACAACATAATAACTAGATTTTTTTTGAGTTATAACAATATATCATAATTAAATATTACAAAAGTGTAACTAGAGCATATGGAACCTCAAGGGGTTTGGTTTAGTCGAAGGAGAAGGCAATTAAAGAACTTACTACTTAAGAGGTCGTAGATTTAAATTTCACAAAGGCCAAACATTCTAAAGCTTAGGGCCTTTAGAGATTTACTCGATCATTAATTTCAAAATCCTAAAATTAATCAAAATACATATAAATTGGTTCAAACATCTCATTATTTAAAAAATTAGAGCATATAGTACAGTCTCTGCAAGGAAATGTGTACCATAGTATGACCCTTATGTATGGGAAGTAGTATGCTCGTGGTTGGTGGCGGAACATTTGACGACCATTTGCCACTTCACTTTTTGAGTAGTTTTACGCGAATGAGGATCTTCTCCTTGCAGCTTTCGTACTTGCGTCCGTCCTTGCAGGCCTTCGGGTCTACTTTTAGGCCCAATTTTGATAATCCGACCGTTCATATTTTATGATTTATTCAGTATAACATACCTGTAAAAAATCAAATTGATCGGATATCAGAAAGTATGTGTTTAAAAAATTGAATTAAAAACTATTTTTTAAATAATTTAATAAACAGTTTTCCGAACATATACTTTCTGATATCCGATAAACTTGATTTTTTACAGGTATGATATACTGAAAAAATCATAAAATATGAACGGTTCGGATTATCAAAATTGGATCTAAAAGTAGACCCAAAGGCCTGCAAGGACAGGCGCAAGTACAAAATTGCAAGAAGAGAACCTTGGCTCGTTTTACGCACCACTCATTATTTTTTGACCATTTTGACGGGAGGGTCAACCAGTAACCTCTGGTTGTGGCAAAGCAACCTCTTCTTCTATATCCACACCTCTTCAAGATGTTCATTTTTCCAATGTCGTCTTCTCACCATGTTTTAATTAAACACAAAACATGTCTCACTAAGATCCCATTTAATCGTCCAAATTAGATATAAAGATTTTAAGAGAATATGTAATACTTAAAAATAAAGATGGGATAAAATATATTGTAAGATATGAGATAAATTATATATACTGTGGGGTCACTTATACTTTGTTTGGTTAAAATATGATATATGATGAGATAAGATGAGAGTGATTGTTTTTGACCTCTAAATGAAAGATGAGTTATATCCAACAATGGGGATATATAATACTATGAGGGGTGGTATTGCATATCTCCCTTTTTGCATCATATGTTATTTGGACTCGTGTTTAGGGTTGCTGCTGTGCATGGTGCGCAGCTGCTGCTGTTGCACACCTTATTGGGCCCATTTTGGGGTTTAATTTAATAATCTAAACTGTTCATATTTTAGAAGTTATCGAGTAGAAAATACCTGTAAAAAATCACGTCGATCAAATATCGTTATCTCTTTCATCAAATCACATTTGCATTGAGTTTTATATTTCAAATTACATTTATCTTCTTTTTTTTTTTTTTTTTAAAATACAAATGTGATTCGATGAAAGAGCCAACGATATCCAATTGACGTGATTTTTTTATTGGTATATTCTACTCGATAACTTCTAAAATGTGAATGGTTTAAATTATTGAATTAGGCCCTAAAATAGGCCCAATAAGGTGTGCAATAGTTGCTGCCGCGCACCATATGCAGTAGCAACCCCAAACTCTTTGGACTCCTTATATCTGAAGCAACCAAACACGGAATATAGAAAGACAAAAAATCATATGGGACTCACCTCATATTATATCCTGTCTCACAGCCATATCCGGCCCTTTATATCCGGTAAACAAATAGGGCCTAAGGGTGTTAAAAAATATACATTTTTTTGGCAGTTCGAATGTTAAAAATGTAAATTTATGCGTGCCAATAAGGAATGAATAACCCTCACATATATTCATCTAGCCAAACAACTGATCAAACGATTGTGAAAGCTTCTTTTTATGTTAATCAAGACGATTTAAATGTTTGTGTTTAAGTGAGAACCAATTAGTGATAAAAGAGAATTAAATACAACAATAATTTGAAACAAAATGAGAGGCACAGATTGAGACAAAAAATTATTAATTGAATATTTCAATTACGCTTGTTGTTATCTTGATTGTCTTGGCAACTTCGAAGGTAAAAACTAGTTACAAATTCTAAGTTAAAACATACTCCTATGAATTGTAAGTGCAGAGCAAGAAGAATATAAAAACAAGTGATTGATCAGTGTTTTGATTTGTTCCGGAGCCTTCTGTCTTTCACTTTGGCTATTTATAGGTGCCCTTTCATTCTCCAACAACTGCTTCCTCAACTCCATGATCTGCATCAATATAGCTACATTCGTGCGTCTTTTTCCTCTTTCTACTCCGAATTTGAATTCCAAAACTTTAGCTGCTTCTTTACAATTGCTTGAAATTGAAACAGCTACAGCTTTGCTCTTTAACTTCAAATATAACAAAGCTATGAGTTGTCACGTGACACCTTCTATGACCTAGTATTTGCTCCTTTCTAATCTTGTCGCATGTTATCTTTCAATTGGCAGAATCCACCTCTTTGTTTTCGGTCACATGTCACCTTTGAGTTGGTGGTTTTAAATTTGGCGCCGACACAAACACAGCCGAACACAATTACAAAAATAGAAATATTAGGTAGAAGACTTGGAGAAAGAATGTGCCCGTTTGGTTTGAAATTTTTGAATTAAATTTTTTGAAATTTAAATTTTTTATTTTTTCGTATTTTTTTGTTTTTAGTGAATATTTTTAAAATTTTAAGCATTTTTTTTAATTTTTTTTAAATGCACCCTTACTTAGATGTATCTAAAAAGTAAAAATTTTGTGAAAAAATATTTTAAAAAATTAATAAATACATAAAAATTATGAAAAATATATTGAATTCTTATATTTTTAAAATAAATTTTTGGTATGTAGTGAATTTTTAAAAGATTTTTTTCACAAAAATTATTTTTTATGTGTATTTATATTATGTATGTCTAAAAATAAAAAAAATTGTTCAAAATATTAAAAAAATTCAGTAAAAACAAAAAATAAGAAAGTATAATTTTCTAAAAAGTATTTTTGAAAAACCAAAAACAAACAAATTTTTAGCACAATATATTGTATGAAGTAACTCCAAACTTGTTTTGACCCTCACGTCAGTACCTTATCCTTGGTTGGAGATGATCTAAATAAGTGCACTTTTTGACTTTTTTATGAAATATGGGTTGGGTTTGAAGTGATGTGGTAAAGAGATGATGTGACTTAAA
The DNA here is from genome assembly GCA_036172215.1 of Camellia granthamiana. NCBI lineage: Eukaryota > Viridiplantae > Streptophyta > Magnoliopsida > Ericales > Theaceae > Camellia > Camellia granthamiana. The sequence continues at coordinate 89,170,867 of CM069906.1, forward strand.
TAGGATGATGTGATTTAAATAGGATAGTGACTTTTTGACTTTTTGACTTTTTTAGGGTACCTCAAATAAGGCCTCGCAAGCACATATCTTGCTCGAGAGCACTTTGAAATTGCGCATCTACACTTTAGGGGTTATTTGGGAAATGTCATATTAGTACATTTTTTGATTTTTTTATAAATATATATATATATATATATGTATGTATATATAAAAAATATAGGTTGGAATTGAAGTAATATATAGTAGAGAAGTAATGTAACTCAAATAAAAGAATTATGACTCAAATAAGATAATGTGCTAAAATAACATGTGTTATCTAAGCACATGCCAAACAACCGCTTACTTAATTTGTTTGTACTCCAAGTTGATACTAAAAAATAAAATAAATCGCTGAGTCCAAATTTAAAAGTGACTCATAAAATACAAGTTAAATTTAAGAAAGTTTTAAGTAATTAAAATTTTATTTAATTTTAACTGAATTTATAACTATTTATGCATAAGTATCGATGTGTACCATTATGATCTTAATATTGTCACCACCACCACCTCTATCACCATCATTGCCACGGCTACCCCCACCACTGTAACACCCGCCTTTTACTTAGCTATTACTTTTATGATTAATCTGAATTATGCATTTATCTATGCCTTATATGCTTATTTATGTGCATTATGTTTGTTAACAGATATGTTCCTTTATGAAAAGACCTGTCTGACTCGTTAAATCGTAGGGTTATAAAGTAACTAATGGACTTGGTGGCTAGAGTTGGTTCACTTTAATTAGGTCAAGGAGTAATTTAATTAATTAGCTAGATAAGTTAAGTAATGAGACTATCATTTAATTAATCCAAGTATATAATTTAGATATAGATATGTATCCTCTATGTATAGACAAGTTGAACTCAATTAGAAGAGAGAGAGAGAGAGAGAGAGAGAGAGAGAGAGAGAGTGTGTGTGTGTGTGTGTGTGTGTGTGTGTGTGTGTGTGTGTGTGTTCTAGAGTTTGAGTTGAGTGAGTGATCAAGAAAAAGAAGGAGAGAGTTTGAGACCACTTCATCAATTAACACATTAAGGTAAGAATTTGTTGGAGCATGTTAATATCTTTTATTTATTTATTTATATATTTTGTTCATGAATCATCTTTTATCTTGTTCATGAATCTCATCTTATTCATGAATGGAGATTTATTGTTTTGGTGACCTTTTGTCTTGTTCATGAATGGAGATTAATTAGAATTCATGAACTTGGTTGTGAGTTCATATTAAGATACACTCTCCTTTTTATCTAGGTTTATGGTCATTATTTTTTTTGTGTGTATTTTGTAATGTCCTAGTGGCCTATAAATAGTTCCTCTCATCTACTCTTTTCTACACTAACACGCCAACTATTTTCTATACAAGAGAGATTACTAGCAAAGAATGGTGTTTTTCTTGGTGGAGCTTTGGGTTCACCATCTTGTGCAGAATTGGCTTGAACCATACGACAAGTGGTCAAGCTGTTGTATCCTAGAGGGGACAAGTCATAGTTTTGTAACTGCTACATCGGTATTTGGGTTCTTCCTACTGCAGTGGGCTTGATCTCCTTAAAGAAAACGAGATATCCGTGCCTCAGCTTGATCTATTATATCTCATTTTCTTTGCATTATTTATCAATAAAAATATAAATTTTCTGATATTTTCACCAACAATTTTAACGAAATCAAACATGGATCAAGTACCAGAGAAAACTAATGATGGAATTAGAGATCTCAACAAGCCTTTCAAATTCAAGGGAGTTCATTTTAAGACGTGGAAAGGAAAAGTTCTTTTTTACCTTAGTCTTTAGAAAGCTGCATATGTTCTTACTGAGAAGAATCCAAACAAAATCCCAACCGAGGAAATGAATGATAAAGACTATGAGGCACATGAAGCAAAAGTAGCTTCCTACAATACAGATGAGTATAAATGTCAATTTTATTTCTTAAATTTCCTTATTGATTAATTTTATGGTTATAACTATGACACTGCTTACACTTTGTCTTCTATTAATTTTTGACATGCTTGCTTGTGTCATATTAACAGTAAATATGTGGGAATTATGAGTAGTTTAAGATTAATTCCTAAAGTGACAAAATTTTTTGAGAAATGTGAAGTTTGCAGTAAAGCAAATATTACCAAGAGGCCTCCATAAAAGTGTTGAAAAAAAATGCTGAATTGCTAGAATTATTTCATATTGATTTGTGTGAGTTTGAAGCAATTTTAACTCAGGGTGGTAACCGATATTTTATTACTTTTATTGATGATTTTTCAAAATACACAAACGTATATTTATTAAAAAATAAAAGTGATACTTTTGAGAAATTTAAAGAATTCCTTCTTGAAGTGGGAAAATCAATTTGGTAAAAAGATTAAGAGAATTAGAAGTGATAGAGGCCGGGAGTATGAATATCTTGGATTCAACTCTTTTGTTCAGTCATTGGGAATTATTCATGAGACTACTCCACCATATTCACCTTCATCTAATGGCGTAGCTGAAAGAAAAAATAAAACGTTAATTGACTTGACGAATGCTATGCTTATTGATTCAGGTGCTCCCTCAAATCTTTGGGGCGAGACTATTTTGACAGCTTGCCATGTGATAAATAGAGTGCCACACAAAAAGACTAAAATTGTACCTTATGAGTTGTGGCAGGGGGCATAAATCAAATCTAGGTTATTTGAGGGTTGGGATTGTTTAGCTTTTGTGAGGCTTGCAGATCCTAAACGACCTAAATTGGGTGAACGAGCTACCACCTATGCTTTTCTTGGATATGCGCTGCATAGTACAAGGTGATGCTATTTTTCATGAAAACAAATTTCCTTTCAATTTAGAAATAGTAGGGGTCAAATAATTTCTGAAAATATTTTATCCATGCCTAGCTCTTCTACTTCATCTCAAATTTTTCAAGAACAAGAAAAATTTTCAAATCCAACCAAGAAGAAGTAAACGAGCTAGAGTTGAAAAAGATTTTGGCCCTAACTATTATCTTTACAATGTAGAAAAAATTCCTCTAACAGTGCAAGAAGATTTATCATCACCCGATGTTATTTTCTGGAGAGAGGCTGTAAATGATGAGATAGATTCACTACTTTCAAATAAAATATGGAAAGCTAGTGGATTTACCTTCAGGTTGTAAAACTATTGGGTGTAAATGGGTCCTTCGTAAAAAAACTTAAACCGGATAGAACTATAGATATATATAAAGCGAGGCTTGTCGCTAAAGGTTTTAAGCAACAAGTTGATCTTGATTTCTTTGATACTTTCTCTCTGGTTACTAGAGTTACATTCATTAGATTGTTGATAGCAGTTGCTACAATTCATGATTTAAAAATTCATCAAATGGATGTGAAAACAGTATTTTTAAATGGAGATCTAGATGAGGAGATTTATATGGACCAACTTGAAGGCTTTGTGGAGCATGGCCAAGAAAGCAAGGTGTGTAAGCTAACTAAATCCCTTTATGGTTTAAAACAAGCTCCTAAATAGTGACATGAGAAATTTGATTCCTGCATGCTTGAGAATGACTATAAGACTAATGAATGTGATAAGTGCATATATTATAAAACTTGTGAGAATGCACATGTGATTATTAGCTTATATGCAGATGATCTACTTATCTTTGGCTCTAATTTGCATATTATAAATGAGACTAAAAATATGCTCAATAGCCACTTTGATATGAAAGATCTCGGTGAAGCCAATTTTATTTTGGGAATTAAAATTACCAAAACTAATGATGGCATTTTTCTTGATGAGTCGCATTATGTTGAGAAAATTTTAAAGAAATATAACTTTCTAGACTGTAAACATGTTGTTACTCCTTTTGATGCAAGCATACATTTATATGTTGTAACAAATGAAAAAGAAGTGATTAATCAAAAGGAATATGCTAGTATGATTGGTAGTTTGAGATATTCTACTGACTGTACTAGACCTGACATTGCACATGCTATTAGAGTACTTAGCAGGTTTACTAGCAAACTAAGTCGAGATCATTGGCTAGCCATGGGAAGAAGTATGAGATATTTATCTGGTATCAAAAATTATGGTTTGTTTTATAACAAGTATCTTGCGGTACTTGAGGGATATAGTGATGCCGATTGGAACACTTTGTCAGGTGATTCTCTCTCTACCTCGGGTTTTATTTTTACCTTGGGTGGTGGTGCTATATGTTGGAAGTCTAAAAAACAGACTATAATTGCTAATTCTACAATGGAAGCTGAGCTTATAGCATTAGCTTCAGCATGTGTGGAAGCGAATTGGTTGAGAGATTTGTTACATGAAATCCCTTTTTGGGAAAAACCAATTTCTCTTGTGTTAATTCGTTGTGATAGCACTGTTGCTATTAGTAGAGTGAACAACCATTTTTATAATGGTAAATCCAAACCTATTCGAAAGAAACACAGTAATGTGAGATCCTATTTGAGTAATGGCATCATAACTGTGAATTATGTAAGATCTTATGATAATCTTGCGGATTCGTTAACCAAGGCCTTGGCGAGAGATAGGGTTTGGAATACATCGAGGGGGATGGGTTTGAAGCCTATAAAATCATAAACCATGTATGAGGATACCCAACCTAGGGACCAGAGATCTTGTAACTAGGTTCAATGGGAAGAACGAATCATATGGTGGTTTTAAAAAATGTACTCCTTAATATTTTGTTGTCCATCCTTATGATGTAAGTGCATTTGTCCTATAATGTTGGAGGGTTGGGTTTTTATACTCTTAATGAAATTCTGTAGCCCTTGTTGAGTGGGGTGTGTCAATTACAAGAACATCCTTGACAGATTTCACCTATGTGAGCATGAAAGTGGGGCCGCTTTCTATGAGAACAAGGCTTATTTTCAAATATGCTCATGAAAACTGGGATAAGTACATGGCCGTAATGTGCTGGCTATTAAAGCTCATGTCAACACCCGGATTATTATGTGTGAGCAGTAATACTTTATTTCCCCTAAGCAGTCATAGTTCAAGTCTGAGACCACTATTGACTCTGGAGTAAAGGTTGTTGTTTCACTAATGAAAGTTCAATGCAGAGCACACCTTCATGATACATACTAGTCTATCTTTGTAATCTCTCTTGTCCTTGTTGATATTAAAATGAGTGGGGGATTGTTGGACCATTTTAATATCTTTTATTTATTTATTTATATATTTTGTTCATGAATCTTTTTTTGTCTTGTTCATGAATCTCATCTTGTTCATGAATGGAGATTCATTGTTTTGGTGACCTGTTGTCTTGTTCATGAATGGAGATTAATTAGAATTCATGAACTTGGTGGTGAGTTAATATTAGGATACACTCTCCCTTTTCTCTAGGTTCATGGTCATTATTTTTTTGGGTGTATTTTGTAATGTCCTAGTGGCCTATAAATAGTTCCTCTTATCTACTCTTTTTTACACCAACACACCAACTATTTTCTATACAAGAGAGATTACTAGCAAAGAAGGGTGTTTTTCTTGGTGGAGCTTTGGGTTCACCATCTTGTGCAGAATTGGCTTGAACCATACGATAAGTGGTCGGGCTGTTGTATCCTGGAGGGGACAAGTCATAGTTTTGTGACTGCTGCATCGATATTTGGGTTCTTCCTACCGCAGTAGGCTTGATCTCCTTAAAGAAAACGAGATATCCGTACCTCAGCCTGATCTATTTGTATCTCATTTTCTTTGCATTATTTATCAATAAAAATATAATTTTTTTTGGTATTTTCACCAACAGAATTCTTCCTAATTTCTTGCATGAGACTAATTTTCATCTTGAATTCATGGAATTTACGGAGAGAGTGAGGAATTAAGTAGTGTAAGTTGTGTTACAAACCCTAATAGAAGGAATCCTTCCATATCCTTGCATGAATGGCATTATTCACGCTCATGTACTTGGTCTTGCATGGATTTAAGTTAAATTTTGTTGAAGCATAGAATTAACATATGCATAGATCTTTGTTTTCTTTTTACTTTTGAAGTTGTTAATGAAATTGTGGAACTCAAGCTTGAATCTAAATTCTACCCTTGATTTGAACTTGAAAATTGTTGATATACTATGTTAATTTTTGGCCCTTAATTTGATTGACTTTGGGTTTGAATTTGAGGAATTTGGAACCCTAAAAACAGAGCCGAAATTCGGTTTCGGAACACCTAGAACCACACGTACAGCTAGGGAGCCCGCACGTGCGGGAAGCACTGGCGCACGTACGGTGGGTAGGCCCCGCACGTGCGGATAACAGGGGAGGTGCTGGAGGCTTTCTACATAAAAAGCACTTGGTTGCGCGCATGCAGAGAGGGTCCTGTACGTGCGGCCAAGAAGCTCCGCACATGCGGCTGTTTGACAACCTCGGTTTCACTTTTCTATATCATTTACTCCACTCCCGGGCCTCCGTTAGCGTGTTTTAATCTGTAATTGATGTTCATTTGTATTGCATGAGCATTAAATAAAGTAAAAGACATTAGATCATTCAATTCCTAAGTAATGGAACTAATTAGTTGGTTGTATGGCAAATTAAGTATGCTACGTCTCTATCTGTCTATGTAGGTCAAATGCCATGTTCCAGTCACCTGCATCACGAAACCAACTATGAGTAACACTGTTGTAAAGATATGTTTAAACTAAAGCACTTATTTCCAGCTTTAAAATTTTGCTTTGTTTTACTATGTTTTCTTACACTTATGAATGATGATTCTACTTCTACTTACATTGTTCATCGTGGCATCCTTAGCATCTGTGCACATGATACAAAGACTTCTGTCAGTTCCAATTCATGGAACTCATGTGTACCATAGTGATGGCCATCACATCTGATGTTCGGTCTTCATGACCGCCTGTTCGGTCTTTTAGACCGCCTGTATGTATTGCTTTGGATGTACCACGTATTACATTATGCCTTCCATATGTAAGAAGAACCTGCTTTGTATATAATTGGTTTTACGTTGTGATCATCATTCGAAACCCCTTTACGCAATTGTTATTTATTGGGCTTTAGCTCACGTTTTATATATGTATGTAGGCAATCCAGTTCAGGAGGGGACGTAGTGGCAACAATCTCACCTCCGTTTTGGTCAAGCTACCTTTTGTGCCTCGCGTTGAGGTTTCCATTTGTTGGAGCACTGACTGACCCAGTGGTCACCCCTTTTGCTTTTCACTCGCGTGTTAATTAGATATCATTGGTGTCTTAATTGTTGTTAATGGGAATGACTTATCTCTTTTGGTTGTGTTGTAAGTATAAGAAATTTGTAATACCTGGGTGTACATATGTATATATTTATATAAGGCTACATTTTTGTTTCATGTAAGGTCACAGCTCGTTGCACGTTATACTTTCTTATATAATAGCTTCTGCTAGCCCCGTTCATTTGCCTTGTTCAGTTAGGCCTTTGGTAATCGTGGATTACTAACCGGTTACGATACTAAACCTATAGGGGCGGGTTTGGGTCGTGACAGCCACCACCACCATGACTATTGCCATTGTCACTCCACCACCACAACCACTCAACCTCCACCATCATTACCTTCATCACCACATGCACTACTTTCATTTCACTATCATTACCATACCACCACTCATACCACTACCATAATCATCCATCCCTCCACCGCTATCATCATCACTGCCATCACCGCTACCTTTACTATTACCATCTCAAGATCATAATATAAAATTAATTTTTTAAAAATAAATAAATTTTATACATATTAAATAATTTATTTTAATTCATTGCTTAAAATTTTATCAAATAATTTTTTAATTTAAAAAATTCAACATTCAATTTTAATACATAATTTTCTACTTTCTATTTTATCAAGCAGCATCTAATTCTAATCCTTTACTTCACTTACCTTAGACCTCTAAAAATAATTAATTATAACTTAAATAAGTAATCGAAAAGGAAGTATGTTGTCTATAAAATTGACAAACATAATTAGAATTAAAATTTTGCACTAGCAATTTCTAATCACCCTCCTAGTGGTTTTGTAAGCCTTAAGATGAGTTAATTTTGCCTCGTTTATTTATTTATTTACTTATTTTTAGGTATTTGTCTCTATTAGGCGTCGAGAGGATAGATATTCCGATTTGTTTGAGAAATTGTTGAATGTTTTTAGAGTAATGTTCTATTTTATTTATAGATTGATAATTAATACTTTGTCTATTAAAATTTTAACACGAAAGTAATAGATTCCATAATTTAGACTAATAGCATCTCATTGAAACACCATCTAAACTTACTCCAAAAACATTGAATTATTTTCAATTTGTGAAGCAAATAATTGGAACCCTGACCCACCATCACCAAAAAAAGTAAATAAATAAATAAAGAGAAATACTATGGTGCACTTTAAAAAGAAAAAATGACATAATTTTAATTTTTTGAGTCATAACTAAATAAAAAAAAAAAATGTCATAACTAAATACAACATCAAGCATAACTAAAGAAGTCATAAGTCATAATTAAAATATATCATAACTAAAGAAGAAAATTTATTATAACTAAAGAAAAAAATAACATAATTAAAAATGCACATGATACATCTTTTTTAAAGGAGTATATATTAAAATTTCTCATAAATAAATATGGAGAAATTATTCAATAATCCGGGAACATTACGTGGCTATACTCCAAGCTAATCACCAATTACTAAACCCGCATGTGTTCTTCCTCCCTAACATAAATCGTGAGCTCCCGCCCCTCTCTACCAATTAAACTCTTATGAAACATCATATATTGATATTCCGAAAATACTAAATAATGATCCATAAATATGTGGCTGGCTTCTTTTTGTCTCTATCTCGTATCGGTACAATTAATTAATCGAGTTAATTAGGTGATGTGATGGTATCATTTGGTGTAGGTAAGTGCATAGAGATATAATTGATGTACATACACGAGCTTTACAATTGGTTTTATTTTATAATGCGCATAAAACTAATAATAATTTGCACGACAGACAAGGACCAGGTCCTAAACTTAAAAGGTTATTTTAGTTGGAAAATATATATAATATATATATAATTATGGTGGAAGTATGTGGTTTACAAAAAATAACATAAATAATAATAAAAAAAAAGGTAACATAATATATAAATCAATTATTAGCTGACCATGACCCATGGATTCAGTACGAGCATAAAATTTTTTTTTTGGCAGCAAACAAAGAATTTTTTTTTGTTCAGATAAAAAAATTACACAAGGTTTGGAAAAAATTGCAACAGTATCAAACTAAGTATTCCAATTAGGTTGGCACCCAAAGCTTAACTAATCATATGCAATTCCAAACCCCCAATGGAGTTAGAGAGATTCCAACTCTCACAGATTTTGACTCTCCAAAAAAGACATTACATAACACTTCACATCCTTCCACCAATACACTTCCTAATCTGACAAATATTGAACAAGCAATCATTAACAGAGTAATGGAAGTCTTTGAATGAAGCTAAATAACTACTTTGATGATAATTGATTCCTGCAACTCTTCCATCTTTGGTTGAACACCATTGAATAAGCAATCATTTCTATACTTCCATATAGACCAAAGAGCAACATGAGAAATAGCTTTCCAGATTCTCCTCTCAGTTTTGTTAAACTAGATGCCATCCCACCATTGCAACAAGCATTCGATTGATCCAGGCATGACTCAATGAACACCCTGGAAGAAATGGTTTTGGAAAAATAAATTTTTCCTTAACTTTGGTCTATTTTTTAGATGGGACCCATGCGCCAAAGTTCGTGAGTCTCAGTGATAACGCGTTCTATGCCGCGTTGTGATTCATGTAGTATATTTGGTTGCTCAAAACCATTATCGGGTGAATGAGAAATTGAAGCCAAAGAGAGCTCCATGGAAATAGTATATTGGTGAAGTTTCCTTAAAGGTTTGAACTAAAGGTTTGTCCCACATAGGTTTGTCTCACATTGGTTTAGTGGGCAAACTTTTATGGGTTTATAAGGCTTGAGTTTGTAACTTTGGGAGGGTCCCAAGGGCCACCCCAAGTTTGTAGAAGAGAGAGGTTATGGGCAAAGTGAGCTAGACTCATTGGACCCGAAAATAAACACGTGCGTGCGCCGTTCAGGCAGGCCGAGCCTGGGTGTGAGGTTGGGCTTGTCCAGCTCAATACTTATCTTTTTGGGCCAAAAACATTACATTTGAATTTTACTTTTATTTTTTGTTTATGTTTTTACTTCAAATTTTGGTTGGAAATAAAATTCAAATTTTGATTTGCACCTCTTTAGAATTTCTGTATAGGTTCTATATCTGTCCAAACATATCTGAATCTGTTCAAATTCAAACCCAAAACAGTTCCTTATCTGTTTGAAATTCAAACCTGTATCTGTCCGAACAGGTACCATACCTGTTGGATTCAAACCAAACAGCCACTATTTTCATCTATAAATGGGCAATCCCTCAATTGATTTTTCATTCAGAAATTTCGTTCTAAATTTGCTATTGCTCTCTGCATTCTTGCTGTATTATTTTTCTAGTGAGAAAGAGTGTAAACACTAATGTGTTCGTTGTGTAAATAGTTTGTAGTGTTGCCAATATTCACTGTTGATCATTTTATTTTAGGAGATAGATGTCCATAATCTGAAAGTACCATAGAGAGGACGAATTTGTTTTAAGGACACCGTATTAAACATTGGACTTGATAAAAAAATTTGTTTGAGAAATTAATAAGGTAAGCAATTAATTTAATTTCAGTTTTAATTATTTTTCCTTTTTCAGATTCAGATTTTGTTTTAATAACAAAATAAGAATATGTTTTTATTTATTTATTTTTATATACTGTTTTGATTTTTGTAATCAAACAATATCTCTCCTCTCTTTAATCCATTCTTCGAATACAGTGAAGATTGTCCAACACACTCCACCACTGCAGTAGACCAGTCCACACCCTCCAGACCATGGGGCACAAATTAAGCACATGCTCTATTGTCTCTTGCTTATTTTTGCAGAAAATACATTCAGAAGATACACTCCCATCTAGTATTCCAATTCTTTGTAGAAACACAGAAGTCTTTACTGTATGTTTCCAGGCAAGCCACCTAAAAACTTGCACTTTGGGTGGAAAATAATTCACCCGAACTAGTCTACGCATTAAACCCAACTCAACAGCATCTATAATTGTATGATTATAAAGGGTTGAGACAAAAGACTGACTTGATTGGGCTGCTAACCAAACTGGCTTATCTACACCATTCAAATTAATTGATGGGACCAATCTCAACATATCTCTAAGCTTGAGAAGTTCCTCATCCTCCCAAACAAATAAATGCCTTCTGAAACTTAACTCCCAATTTTCTGAGTTTCCTTTCTTTTCAACAAATAACCTTAAGGAGCCCATTTTCTCAGTAGATAGCCTGAACAATCTAGGGAACTCCTCTTTAAGACAGACATCACCACACCATTTATCCTGTCAAAACTTCACTCTAATTCCATTACCCACTAAAATCTTGAAGTTACTTGCATAGAAATGGAACAAATTGGCTTCATGCTCGGCTACAGCTAAGGTGTCACTCCACAGTTTTGAAATCCTAATACCTTGGTTCAGAAAAGGAAACCATTCTCCCCATTCAAGATTGTACTTGCTACATATCACCTTCTTCCATAAAAGCTTCCCCTTCATTTGCAAATCTCCACCACCATTTAAACAAAAGGCAATCATTTACATCCCTGATTCACCTAATTCCCATCCCTCTCTACATTTTGCTCATAGTTACCTCCTTCCATTTCACCATATGTAATTTCCTCTTTAAGTTTGTGCCTCTCCATAAAAATGCAGCCTAAATTTTGTCAATTTCCTTAGCAATTCTTTCTGGTATCTGAAAAAGTGATAGGTAATACACTGGCAAATTAGATAATATTGCCTTCATCAAAATCAACCTACCAGCAAAGGACAAAAATCTCCTCTTCCATCCAGCAAGCTTAATCTTTAATATTTCATCAGCTAGTTTCCAAATTTTCTTTCTACTTGGGCTCACTCCCAAAGGCAATCCAAGTCCGAGCATAAGTTAACAAATCAAATGTTTTTCAAGTTTAAAAAATTATTATGTAAGAATTAAAATCTTTAAATAATTTTAACTTCTATACTAAGACTCTGTTTGTTTCAACGTAAAATATTTTATAAAAAAAAAATATTTTTTTTTTGTAAATTGATTTTACACACACAAAAAAATATATATTTCTTTCGGCGTTTGGTTGATACTCAATAAAGTGTCATTTATGATTTTTTTAGTGAGTTAAGATACATTTTTATAAGATACATTTATAAAGTGTCATTTAAGATACACTTATTTAAGATGCACTTACTCAATAAATGTGTTGAAAAAATTGTGAGTGGGAGTCAATTTTACAAAAATTGATTTACAAAATTTTTAAAAGTAAGTTATTTTTTGAAAAACGGTGCAAAAATATTTTCCTTATAAAATATTTTACTTACTTGTTGTTCAACCAAATAACGAAAAATGAGTAAAATATTTTTAAAGAAAATGTTTTACGTCGAAACAAACAGAGTCAATTAACATTATGCCTCAATCAAATGGAGAGATTTAAGGCCAAAGGGTCCAAAAAACTAAATTTAGCTACTTAAAAAATAATAATGTTTAATTAGTAATTTTGTAGTTTACTATGTTATCCATTAAAATTGATATGATACATTTTGATTATACAAGTTTAATTAGTAATTTTATTTTTAAAATTGCAAGAAGATTAATGTTTAATTGAAATTTTGTGGCATTTAGATAAATTTGTTTTAGTATTATAGCTTTATATTTTGTTTGGTATATTTTTTTATTGTATACTTTATTTTACTTAACTGTAAAGTAACAAAACTATATATAATTTTATTTAATTTTTTTTTATCTATGTAAGAAAATGTTGGTAATTAATTAAAAAAATCTGTGTGGGTACCAGTAAATTTATTAAAAAAAAAAAAAGAGTATTATTAACATGTGTTTTTATTTTAAGAAAACTTTAAAAGATTGTATATTGTCTATTACATTCATTTTCATGCGCAATGCACAATTTTATAAGTCTGTTATCATGTACCCTAAAAATACACATTAACAAAATTCATAAAAATAAAAATAATAATAATAATTTTTTTTAAAATTTTTTTATTTTGCTTGTGTGAATATATATATATACATATACATAAAGACCCCCAACTTGAGAGTTCACTTAGGCCCTCTAAAGCTTCAAGATGCTGATGACACTTCAGTTTGTTTAAACCAAAAATATTTTTTATATTTTTTATTGTTTGGTATAATTAAAAAGCAAACATTAATAGCAAATAAGTAATTTTAACGGAAAATGTCTTCTACTTTTGAAATGTGAAAAATATTTTCCAAATGAATTAATGTGTTATCAATATTGCCATCATTACTATCGTTGGTACCGCTACTACCATCTCTACTACCACTATTAGTACAATCATTAATAAATTAATATTAAGAACACAATCAAACATATAAAAAATGTAAATTGTGAAATTCTTTTCCCTAAAATGAAAAATGTAGATGGTACTCAAAATTTTAAAAATACATAAGTTACTTTTTACAATGACCATTACGTTTTCACTTACAATACAATCGTGTATACTTAATTATATATATGTATGTGTAGTTTTAAATTTTTTCATATAATAAAAATAATTAATATTTTAAAGAAGTTTCAATTCATTAATTTAATTCTAAGTTACATCAAACAAAAGAAGCTTCAATTCATTAATTTAAAGCAACTTCGTTTGAGAAGTGGATTGATTTTTTAGTTTTTTGATTTTTTTTTTTGCTATTTTAGCCTGGGGCTAAAAAACTTGGTTTGGGAAGAACTTTTGACTTTTTTGACTTTTTTGTGAAAGAAAGAATGTAATGATTATGAATTTGATGTGATGTTTTGTCTTATTGGACTATATAACGATCCCGGTTTTCCCTCCACTGTTTATTGTATTCCGAACTCGGTTCCGTGGATTATTGTTGTTGTCTGTATCGCATTTCCGTCTTTTAATTCTTTGTATTTGAGTTTTAGGATGTGTTGGGTATGTTTGAAACAAGTTGGTTGTGTTTAGAAACAAATAACAACTGCCTAGATTTTGGTCTCCCCGCTCGAGCAGGACTTTTCACGCTCGAGCGGGCCCTTTTGCAATTGCTCCTCTGCTCGAGCGGGAAGTCTGACGGTCGAGCGGGATTCTTCAACCTTCAGCATTTCTTTCGCAGGTCTATAGAAGCTGGAAGAGTGCTTTCGACGCTCGAGTGTCCGTTTTCACGCTCGAGCGGGAGTCTGTGTCTGACGCTCGAGCGGGGCGTCCCACGCTCGAGCGGACTGTATATATTTCAGTCCGAGAAGAAGCTTTTTGAATCATTTTCTTTCGGCCCTCTCTCTCTCTAAAGCACTCCAAAACCCTAATTTGAGAGCTTCTCTCTCTAGTACACACACACACACTCTCTCTCTCTCTCTCTCTCTCTCTCTATATATATATATATATATATTTTGACCTTGATTTAGTGAAACCCATCAATTGTGCCTTCATTAAAGTGTTAGAGCTTCTCAAGACCTCCATTTCCATCGGAATAGAAGTTGATTTCGCCACCTTTGGAGTTCACCACTTGCTTGGTTCATCTTCTCCTTTGAGCTCTGAAATTTGAGGTAGGAATAACCTACTCCTTTCCATGAGTTTTAACATAAATGTTATGTATTTTGTATAGATGGTGTTGTTTGGGAGTTTTGGAAAAGTTAGGGTTTGAAATTGAAATTATAAAAGAGGGGTTTTCTATTTTTGGGGTTCCAAGTGTATGAGTGGTCCCTAAAATGATGTTATTGTGTATGATTGATGAAATTTGGCCTTGGGTGCAATATTTGAGAAAATGGGGAAAAAGCCCTAATTTAATGTGATTGATTAATTTGTATAATTAATTTGGGAAATATGGAAATATGAAATTGAGTTGAAAATCATGAAAGTGGGAAATTATGAGATTGAATGGTGGAGTTGGATTGATTAATCACTCACCTTTGAAATTGTAGATAATTTATCTGTTTGATAATTTATTATCTATTCAGAAATAATTGTTTTGGGCTATTGGTGGAGGATAGTCTTGATTGTTGTAGACACTGCATGTTGATTAGGGAAATTGAAACTAATCATTTAGAATATGTCATTGAATATGACGGTTGAATTAACACATTGATTATGTGTTTGGATTGATCATTGTATATGATAAAGTGTTTAAATACATTGCATATGTATTGTGTTTGGGAGGAGAAAGGGGATGAACACCATGGTTTGGGGAAGAGATACGGGATGTACTCTCAAACCTGTTGGGAGGAGATAGGGGATGGACTCCATTGATAACTAAGTTGGTCGGAGTGTCCTGGGTGAAAGTCCCGAAATCTTGATTACGTTTGCATAACGTAGATGAATTGAAGTATTGAAATATTAATAATATGAGTTGTAGTCTCATTTTGAATTGAGGTATGAAAGTGTTAATGATATGAGTTGTAGTCTCATTTTAAATTGATTATGATTAGAGTGTTGATAGTATGAGTTGTAATCTCATTTGAAACTGTTCAGATAAACAATGAACCGTATCTATGAATTGATTTGGATAATGAAACGAAAAAGGATCGAAACATGATTGTGAATATGGTTTGGTTATGGAAGAGATGTACGTTAGTTAATAATATGAATTAAACATTTATCAAATGCTAATGTTTTAGTTATTTCTCATGTTTGGTTTAGTGTAGCTCTACTGGGCTTTGGCTCACCCTATATGGGATATCATTTTCAGGTATAGGTGATATGCCGCCTCCAAGGATGTAGCTTGGGAGATTTTAGAAGCTGGGGGCTTATTTTTTGTATTTATCTTTTGGTATTACATGTAATTCAAGCCAGGGGCTTAATATGTTAAGAGTTAGAACTCTCTTTTGTTGAAATTAAGTGTTGACTTGGAAAGTTGTAAACCCGTAGGTCATTTATTTTTGTTGTCAACATGTAATACTTTTTGTAATGAATACTCTGATAAATGAATACATGTCTATTTCTCCTATGTTTATGGATGTCATGAATGATTGGTTTATATGTATTATTTTGAGGGCGTTACAACTTGGTATCAGAGCGTACCGGGTTTGAATACTTTGGGTACGTGGGAAGTGGTTAGTACCACAGTGGGTTTGTCTCGCTTGTTAGAGACCTATGTATGATGTTATGTGCTTATGTGATAACATGCTTACGTGACTAAATGGGTATGGAATTTAGTTTCTAGGATGTTGATTGGATGCTTGGGTTTTTGGGAGTCCTGTTGGAAAAACACTTGATCAATGCTGTTTCTAACTGGAACTCTAGCAATGCCACGGGACGGTCATTATCCGGAAATGAAATTCGTAAGTGTTTATGTGATTATATGCTTACGTGGAGTGAATTATAGTTGTCCATGAATTAGGACACGAGTGAAATAGCTTTGGCACATTTGTGAATGTGCTAATGTCTTGCTTACCTTTATCAGGATGTCAGGACAAGGACGTGGTGGTAGGCGTGGTAGGCCTAGGAGGCAGGAGATGCCTATACCAGATGAAATTCGGCACAGGAGGAGGGTGTTGGCCAGGCCAATGTGGCCGAGCCAGTAGGTCAACAGGTCATGGGTGCCTTAGCCCGCGAGATGGCAGGAGTATTGAGGGAATTCCATGGACATTCTCAGGGCTAAGAATCAAGTCTAGGGCTATGTAACTGAGGCAGGGCCGTCCTTTCTAAAGAGGGAGTTCTTCTGGTCGAATCCGGACGAGTTTTTGGGTGATCCAAAAAAGCCATTGAAGGCTGACGAATGGCTTGAACAGATGACAAAGACGTTTGAGATGCTTGGCATCGAAGACGGAGGCTTGAGGGTGACCTTGGCGTCCTTCCAGTTAAAGGGAGACGCGGGTCAGTGGTGGAAGTTTGTGCGAGGGCGCATAGGACGGACTTGGGAGGCTTTCGTTGATGCCTTCCAGGAGAAGTTTTTGCCTCCCACTCTTAGGGAGAAGTTGAGAGATCAGTTCTGTCGGCTCAAGCAGTTGAATACACCAGTGGCAGAGTTTGAGGCCACCTTTACCAGTTTGTCTAGGTTTGCACCTGAGTTGGTTGCGACCGAGGAGCGTAGATGTTAGGAGTTTGAGAAGACGCTGAGGACCGGACTTATGTTTTGAGTGGCCGGGGTCCCTGACTAGGGAGTATGGGCGCCTTGTGCAGGCTGCAGCCCATCTTGAGACCATTATGCAGGTGGAGGAGGAGAGGATGAGGGGCTCCAAAAGGAGTCAGGAAGGTCAGGGGGACGGTAAGAGGCAGAGGGGTTCTAACCCTCAGCAGTCCTAGGGAGCATATTCTAGATCTACCTTTCCAGTACCGAGTTCAGGTTCTGGGAGAGGCGGACAGGGAGACTTCACTTGTTACAAATGTGGTTAGCTGGGCCACAAGTCTCTAGCTTGCCCATAGAGGGGAGGAGGACAGAGAGCAGCTTCATTTTCGGCTCGTCCTCAGAGCCAGAGTCAGGGCAGAGGCCAGCCGCTCTCTTGTTACTAGTGTGGTCAGGTGGGGCACCTGAAGAGGTTTTGCCCGTAGTTGAGTAGCACATCTGGTGCATCTGGTTCGAGGTAGACTCAGAGCCATCAGCCAGCTCAGTCAGTTCAGGCCTTGAGGGCCAATCAGGGAGCCTCTTTGGCTCAGTCTGTGTAGCAGTCTTATGCTCTGAGAGGTAAACAGGTAGATCAGAGGCCTTCAGGGCGCGTGTATGCTGTTACAGCGTAGGATCTTGTACTGGCTTCATCTGTTGTGAGAGGTACCTTTCTGTTTTGCAACTCGACTGCTAATGTGTTGATTGATACGGGTGCATCCCATTCCTTTATATCTACTGCATTTGCATCTGTTTTGGGGTTGGAGTTGGCGCAGTTAGCATCTCCTATTTGCATTGTATCACCTGTTGAGGGTGAATTGATTTTGAAACAAGGGTGTAGAGGTTGTGATATAGAGGTCGCTAATCACCGGCTTCCATTTTTGTTTGTAGTAATGGTTATGTTGGGTTTTGATGTGATTTTGGGTATGGACTGGTTATCATCATATCGGGCTATTATAGACTGTTACCGCCAGAGGGTTACTGTATGTACCTTGAGCGGGGATTGTTTTCATTTCTTGGGGGATCGAGTTAGTAGAGTCTTACCGCCAGTGTATGATCCGCGAGGGCGGAGTGAGCTTAGTTGTCTTCTTGCTAGCTGTATGAGTAGTGAGTGTGATGAGATCGGGACTGAGTTGCCCAGAGTGGTTTGTGAGTACTTGGACGTTTTTCCCGAGGATCTTGTTGGTTTACCACCTCATCGAGAGATTAAGTTCTCTATTGACTTAGTGCCTGGCACGACACCGATTTCTATGGCACCATATCGTTT
Organism: Camellia granthamiana; assembly: GCA_036172215.1. NCBI lineage: Eukaryota > Viridiplantae > Streptophyta > Magnoliopsida > Ericales > Theaceae > Camellia > Camellia granthamiana. The sequence continues at coordinate 89,189,272 of CM069906.1, forward strand.
TGCCCCAGCCGAGTTGAGTGAGTTGAAGATTCAATTCCAAGAGTTGCTAGATAAGGGCTTCATCCACCTTAGTACTTCACCGTAGGGAGCACCGACCCTCTTTGCTAAAAAGAAAGATAGGGCTTTCAGACTTTGTATTGACTATCGAAAGTTGAATCAGGCTACGGTTAAGAACAAGTACCCTATGCCTCGTATAGATGATTTGTTTGACCAGTTGAAAGGTTCCCGCTGTTTTCTAAAATAGATTTGAGATCAGGTTACCATCAGTTGAGGGTCAGGGAGGGAGATATCCCAAAGACAGCATTCCGTACGCGGTATGGCCAGTATGAGTTTATGTTGATGCCTTTCGGGCTCACCAACGCACCGGCTATATTTATGGACTTGATGAACCAGATATTCCGGGAGTTCTTAGATTGCTTTGTGGTCGTTTTCATGGACGGCATTCTAATTTATTCACTTTCTGAGGAGGAGCACGAGGAACACTTACAAGTGGTGCTTGAGTTACTTAGAGCCCACAAGCTGTATGCTAAGTTTGGGAAGTGTGAGTTCTGGCTAAGGGAGGTTAAATTCTTAGGCCACGTGGTATCCGGGGAAGAGGTGACTGTAGATTCATCCAAGATAGAGGCAGTGCAAGATTGGGCACAGCCTAAGAGTGTTTTTGAGATCCGCAGTTTTCTGGGGTTGGCAGGTTATTATCGTAGGTTTGTAAAAGATTTCTCCAAGCTAGCTTCGCCTTTGACTAGATTGACGTGGAAAGGGGTCAAGTTTTTATGGAGTGAGACTTGTGAAAAGTTGTTCCAAGAGCTTAAAGTTAGACTTACCACTGCTCCAGTTTTGATTATTCCGGAGAGGGGTTTGGGTTATGCAGTGTATTGTGATGCCTCACGAGAGGGTTTGGGTTGTGTGTTGATGCAAGAGGGGAAAGTAGTAGCCTATGGCTCATGTCAGTTGAAAACACATGAGAAGAACTACCCTACACATGACCTAGAGTTAGCAGCCGTGATTTTTGCCTTGAAGATTTGGAGGCATTACCTTTATGGTGAGAGATTCGAGGTGTTCTCGGATCATAAGAGTCTGAAGTATCTGTTTACACAAAAGGACTTGAATTTGAGGCAGAGGAGGTAGATGGAGTTTATAGAGGATTACGACTTCGAGTTACATTATCATCTGGGAAAGCCCAATGTTGTGGCCGATGCCCTTAGTAGGAAATCCATTAGTGATATAGCTTGTATAGCCATCTGGGAATAGGAGATGTTGGGTACTCTTGGCGAGTTCGACTTGTTTCTGGGTGAGTCTGTCGAGTCTGCGGCCTTGTTTTCTGTGGTTGCACAACCTACACTTGTGAATCGAGTGTTAGAGGCGTAGAGGGGTGACTTAGAGGTGGAATCCTTCCGGAAAAAGATATCCAGTGGGAAGGTAGAAAAGGGCTTGACTGTGTATCCTGACTTGAGTGTGAGGTACCGAGACTGCTTGTTTGTGCCGGAGTCTTGCCGAGAGGAAGTACTCCGAGAGTTTCACCATTCACGCCTTGCGGTGCATCTGGGGGGCACAAAGATGCATCATGATCTGAGTCGCCAGTTTTAGTGGAAAGGGATGAAGAAAGATATGGCAGTTTTTGTATCTAAGTGCCTTACTTGTCAGCAAGTGAAGGTCGAACATTAGAGGCCAGCGGGTTTATTACAACCCTTATCTATTGCTGAGTGGAAGTGGGAGCATGTCACAATGGATTTTGTCGTGGGTCTTCCGAGGACTCAACGGGGCAGTGATGCCATTTGGGTGGTAGTGGACCGGTTGACTAAGTTGGCGCACTTTATCCCTATGCGCGTAAGAGATTTGGTAGATCATCTTGCCGACTTATATATTCGGGACATAGTGAGGTTGCACGGGGTCCCAGTGTCGATTGTCTCAGATAGAGATCCGCGTTTTACTGCTAGGTTGTGGCAGAGTTTGCAGAGTGCCTTGGGCACTAAGTTGACCTTTAGCACGGCTTACCATCCTTAGACTGACGGGCAGTCCGAGCGTACTATTCAGATCCTTAAGGATATGCTTCGAGGCTGTGTCCTTGACTTTAGTGGGTCATGGGAGAGGTACTTGCCCTTAGTGGAGTTTGCCTATAACAACTGTTTCCAATCGAGTATTGGCATGGCACCGTTTGAGGCCTTGTATGGCCGATCGTGTAGGTCTCCAGTATGTTGGGCCGAGGTGGGTGATGCACCTTTGTTGGGCCCGGAGTTGGTGTGGGAAACAACACAGAAAGTTGAACTTATCCGTAAAAGATTAGTTACAGCCTAGAGTCGCCAAAAGAGTTATGCCGACCGTAGGAGGAGGCCTTTGGCATTTGAGACGGGTGATCACGTCTTTCTGAAGATATCACCTAGGCGGGGTTTGATGAGGTTTGGGAAGAGTGGGAAGTTGTCCCCTCAGTTTATTGGCCCTTTTGAGATCCTTAAACGGATTGGGGAGGTTGCGTAACGTCTAGCTTTACCGCCGCAGTTGTCCGAAGTGTATGACGTGTTTTATGTTAGTATGTTTCGGAAATACGAGCCGGATCTGTCACATGTATTAGATTGGACCGACTTATAGGTAGATGAGGATGCCTCGTATGAGGAGAGACCAGTGAGGGTCTTGGATAGACAGGACCAAGTCTTGCGAGGCAAGACGATACCCTTGGTAAAAGTTTTGTGGAAACATCATGGAGTTGAGGAAGCAACTTGGGAACGTGAATTGGAGGTCTGAGAGAAATATCCGGACTTGTTTGTTAATGTTTAACCATGTATTGGAAATTCTGTTTTATTGATGAATTCTGGAAACATTGTATATGTTTTAGATTGTGGAAATGTTATAACCATTGAATATGGTTCGGAAATGGAAGTTTACTTTAACATTGTATATGTTAATTATGTTTTAGAAATGCAAATATGAACATGAACATTGAATATATTTTGAGAAGCATGAGATATGTCTGTTGAAGTTGATGAATTTTAAAGGAATGCATGTTGATTATGCATGTTGAATTGTATTGTAAGTTCTTCTCTTGAAAAGAGGTGGAATGACCGGTAATGGGTGAAGATGGGAATTGTTGAATTATAATGTGTTGAGAATTGAAAAAAAATAAAATAAAAAAATCACAATTTTGAAACTTATTTATCAAATTTCAGAGACGAAATTCTTTAAGAGGGGAGGTTATAACGATCCCGATTTTCCCTCCACTTTTTATTGTATTCCGAACTCGGTTCCGTGGATTATTGTTGTTGTCTGTACCGCATTTCCGTCCTTTAATTCTTTGTATTTGAGTTTTGGGATGTGTTGGGCAGGTTTGAAACAGGTTGGTTGTGTTTAGAAACAAATAGCAACTGCCCAGATTTTGGTCTCCTTGCTCGAGTGGGACTTTTTACGCTCGAGCGGGCCCTTTTGCAATTGCTCTTTCGCTCGAGCGGGAAGTCTGACGGTCGAGCGGGATTCTTCAACCTTTAGCATTTCTTTCGCAGGTCTGTAGAAGCTGGAAGAGTGCTTTCGACGCTCGAGCGTCCGTTTTCACGCTCGAGCAGGGCGTCCTACGCTCGAGCGGACTGTATATATTTCAGTCCGAGAAGAAGCTTTTTGAATCATTTTCTTTTGGCCTTCTCTTTCTTTAAAGCACTCAAAAACCCTAATTTGAGAGCTTCTCTCTCTAGTACACTCTCTCTCTTTCTATATTTTGACTTTGATTTAGTGAAACCCATCCATTGTGCCTTCATTAAAGTGTTAGAGCTTCTTAAGACCTCTATTTCCATCTGAATAGAAGTTGATTTCGCCACCTTTGGAGTTCACCACTTGCTTGGTTCATCTTCTCCTTTGAGCTCCGAAATTTGAGGTAGGGATAACCTACTCATTTCCATGAGTTTTAACATAAATGTTATGTATTTTGTATAGATGGTGTTGTTTGGGAGTTTTGGAAAAGTTAGGATTTGAAATTGAAATTATAAAAGAGGGGTTTTCTATTTTTGGGGTTCCAAGTGTATGAGTGGTCCCTAAAATGATGTTATTGTGTATGATTGATGAAATTTGGCCTTGGATGCAATATTTGAAAATGGGGAAAAAGCCCTAATTTAATGTGATTGATTAATTTGTATAATTAATTTGGGAAATATGAAAATATGAAATTGAGTTGAAAATCATGAAAGTGAGAAATTATGAGATTGAATGGTGGAGTTGGATTGATTAATCACTCACCTTTGAAATTGTAGATAATTTATCTGTTTGATAATTTATTATCTGTTCATAAATAATTGTTTTGGGCTATCGGTGAAGGATAGTCTTGATTGTTGTAGACAGTGCATGTTGATTAGGGAAATTGAAACTAATCATCTAGAATGTCATTGACTATGACAGTTGAATTAACACATTAATTATGTGTCTGAATTGATCATTGTATATGATAAAGTGTTTAAATACATTGCATATGTATCGTGTTTGGGAGGAGAAGGGGATGAACACCATGGTTTGGGGAGGAGATAGGGGATGTACTCTCAAACCTGTTGGGAGGAGATAGGGGATGGACTCCATTGACATTGATAACTAAGTTGGCCGGAGTGTCCAGGGAGAAAGTCCTGAAATCTTGATTACGTTTGCATAACGTAGATGAATTGAAGTATTGAAGTATTAATAATATGAGCTGTAGTCTCATTTTGAATTGAAGTATTGAAGTATTAACGATATGAGTTGTAGTCTCGTTTTGAATTGAGGTATGGAAGTGTTAATGATATGAGTTGTAGTCTCATTTTAAATTGATTATGATTGGAGTGTTGATAGTATGAGTTGTAATCTCATTTGAAACTATTCGGATAAACAATGAACCGTATCTATGAATTGATTTGGATAATGAAACGAAAAAGGATCGAAACATGATTGTGAATATGGTTTGGTTATGGAAAAGATGTACGTTAGTTAATAATATGAGTTAAACATTTATCAAATGCTAATATTTTAGTTATTTCTCATGTTTGGTTTAGTGTAGCTCTACTGGGCTTTGGCTCACCCTATATGGGACATCATTTTCAGGTACAGGTGATATGCCGCCTCCAAGGATGTAGCTTGGGAGGTTTTAGAAGCTGAGGGCTTATTTTTTGTAGTTATCTTTTGATATTACATGTAATTCAAGCCAGGGGCTTAATATGTTAAGAGTTAGAACTCTCTTTTGTTGAAACCAAGTGTTGACTTGGAAAGTTATAAGCTCGTAGGGCATTTATTTTTGTTGTCAACATGTAATACTTTTTATAATGAATACTCTGATAAATGAATACATGTCTATTTCTCCTATGTCTATGGATGTCATGAATGATTGGTTTATATGTATTATTTTGAGGGTGTAACAGACTAAAAAGCCTATTTTGTTTTTTGTGACTATTTTAGTTAAAAAATCTTCAAACCCAACTTCCCAAACATAGGCATAATTTGGTGCAATCAACTTGGTAGCACACTTGAGAATATCGGATAGTGCTAAATTTCTTAAGTTAGCATCAATTTTATTGTGGAGGAATCCCTTCTCTCTTTTTCTCTCTCCAAGAAATTACAGTTGCTTTATTTTTTTTTTCTACTCTTTAAAAACCTCTATCTAAGGAGAGAGCGCAGTGCTTCTAACTTTCATTTTCTCTCTGTTTTTTCTTTGACAATTTCTTCTTATTTTTTTTTTTTATCATCACCATGCTAACCAATCTCGCTCCCCTAATCTCCATTCATTACCAAAAAATAAAAAAAATAAAAAAAAAAAAAATTTTAAAGTTTTAGAGATCAAAATTTAAGTACAAAATTATTTTTTAAGGACCAAATATTTTTATTACGAAAAGTGTCATTATTATATTTTTGGCAACAAAAATTAGATATTAATGATGAATTATTATTCTTTTGAGACCAAAATTTTTATCTCAAAAAATAAACCATTTTGAGACTAAATTATTTTGTCTTTAAAAGTCTATTTATTAGTGACATTTTCAAAATTTTGTCACTAAAAGCCTTATTTTTACTTTTCGGGATGACTTTTTAACGATTATCCTCATGACGATAGAAATTGGTCCATAAATGTCTTTAGCAATAAAATTTTCACTTTTAGAGACTAAAACATTTAGGTAGCGTTTGGTAGAGCTTTCTAAATATGATTTGAGAATAAGAGTTGTATTTTGAGTTTGTAAGTTTAGAATTATAATTTGAGTGTGAAAAATTTGTTTGGTGAATGAGTTCTAAAAAGAGTTTTGAAAAGAGTTTTGAATTGGGTGGAAAATTTTTGATGTGACATATGATATTTGATACAAAAACTTATAACTCATAACCAAGCACACAACTCAAAATTCTATTAAAGCTCATAAATTTTTTAAAAAAATTCAGAAAATATTTTTTGTTGAATATATAAAAATTAACATGTGTCAATTACAAAAAAAAAAAAAAAAAATAATAATAATAATAATTTGCACTGTTCCGGTCAATCGATCGGACGACTGGTGGGACATTCGGTAGGACGTCCGGTGGGATGATTGATTAGTCCAAATTTTCCCACCGGACGTCCGGTGGGATGATTGATTCAAACCGGCTTCGCGTAGCGTATAAGTCCACTCTTCAAACCGGCTTCGCGTAGCGTATAAGTCCAATCTTCAAACCAACTTCGCGTAAGCGTATAAGTCCAATCTTCAAACCGGCTTCGCGTAAGCGTATAAGTCCAATCTTCAAACCGGCTCCGCGTAGCGTATAAGTCCAATCTTCAAACTGGTTTCGCGTAGCGTGTAAGTCCAATTATCAAAACCCAATCGGTTAAACAACAGCAGGTGCGCTTGTCTGTTCACACCACCCAAATCGGTTAACAACAGTAGGTGCGCCTGTCTGTTTACACCACCTAAATCGGTTAAAAACAGCAGGTGCGCCTGTCTGTTTACACCACCCCGGTTAAAATACAGTCAGGTGCGCCTGTCTGTTTACATCACCCTTCCTCCTCTCGCGTGAAACGCGTTTGGATTGCAAATCGGTTAAAATACAGTCAGGTGCGCCTGTCTGTTTACACCATCCTTCCTCCTTTCGCGTGAAACGCGTTAGGTCTTTGATTCACTCGGTTAAAAACATCAGGTGCGCCTGTTGTTTACACCATCTTTCCTCCGTTCGCGTGACACGTGTTAGGATGTTGATTTCTCTTGATTGAGGTCTTCCCTCTTTTGCATGATCATAAGGTTTTCAAAAATAATCGGCTTCGCGAAGCGTATAAGTCCAACTTTCAAACTGCATCTTGAGCATGTCACTTGCATTCTGCCCCTGAACTACGCTGGTTTGATTCCTTGCAAAAGGATACGTAGGCAACCTTCGGGTTCAACCACTTGCATTACATCTTGTTTGTTTGCCCAAGTCTTACGGCCTTGTCAAAAGGGTCGTCTTTAGGCTTTGACATTCACTCACGTCATGAAATGACTTCGAGCTCTGTCAAAGAGGGGCAATTGTAGACACCCCATTTTGACCAGTCCTAAGACTTGGACACTTTGTTTTGACCATCCTCACCAGAAAAATCAAATTGAAATTTTAATTCCGAAACTCATCCATTTTGGTCAAATTAAAATATTTTTATTTGAATTTATAATTTTGTATAATTTTATATAATTTTGTGTGTTTGTGCAAATTTTTAGGTGTGTTTATATAAATTGGCATGTGATATTTGATAAAAAATAATAAAAACAAACAAAAAAAAGAAAAAAATAGAAAATAAAAAAAGAAAAAGAAAAAGAAAGGTGATGGGCGGTGGTGCACAATATTTTTAGTAGGATTATGATGATGTTTTGGTGGGTGAGGGACATAAGGCATCTTAAAAAAAGAAAAAAAGAAACATCTGTGTAAAAGGAAATACACAGCATATTCTGTGGAAAAAAAGAAAAGAAAAAAGAGAGATGAGAGAAAGAAGTGAGTGGGGAGGTTGGGGGAATAATGATATCTCCCTCTCAAATAGGGGGGACTCTCTCTCTCTCGGCTTGGGGGGGAGAGGAAGAGGAGAGACACCACACAGAGACCACCAACTGGAGGTTCTCAAACACAACACACACACAACACACAAACACACACGGTTTAGAGGGGGGAGACCCAGCATACACACTACAGATTCACCCACACGCGGTTGGAGGACCAACACTCACATGCACACGGCTACACCTACATGCACACACATGCAGGCAGGGAGACACACAGCACATGCAGACTGATACACACACGCACCCAGCTAACACATGCACTAGCTCTCTCTCTCCTCTCTCTAGGACACACGGGGGACATCACACACCACACCACCGCAGCCACAACACCCACACACCACCAACTTCATCTTCTCACAGCACACACGGCATTCACACACCACTCACACACACACTGATACACTCAACACACACAGACAAAGCTTGACACACTCAACACACTCAACACTCTAACACACACACAACACTGGTACACGGCACCTACACAACATACATAGGCACAAACACACACACACAGCCCAGACACTAAAGAATCAACACAGCACACGCACACGGCCTCTCTCTCTCTCTCTCTCTCTAAAAAAAGGAGACCCACCCATGCACACAGGGAAGAGACCACAAGGGGAGATAACATACCAACTTTTCTCTCCCTCTCTCTCTCCCTCTCTCTCTAAAATGAACACACACGGGTAGAGAGAGGGAGGAGACCACACGACTCACACACCACACCACACCACGCCAAATCCATGCACACACACACCCACTGAAAAGGGACACGGACCTAGTTTTTGGAAGAGAGACCCAGCCGGGGCATACACAACACAGCACACACAAGACACGACCGATAGACATGCACTGAACCCACCTCTCTTTTTCTCTCTCTCGGTGTGCATGGCAGAGTGTGCATGGGCAGAGAGCATTGTTGAGATAAAAAAAAAAAAATACACATGAACACATTCCGCCTTTCTCTCTTAACCTCCCGCCTCCCGTAGCCTCACCATATCGCATCGCCGTCCTTCAACCTCCTCGCGTCACCGCCTTCAGTGGCCGTCTTCCATCTCAGATTTGTCAACCAAGAAGTGTGTGGTACGCGACTCGCAAGATATGAGTCCTATGACTGAACAAGTAGCCCATGAGTTGATCTCAAAGGTGCCTGAATGGAACTTGGTCAATGAAGATTGACGGGCTTCGCGTGCAACATCTTCTGGGTAGAAATGCTACCTACTGACTAGTGGACATAGATATTAGACCTATGCTGACATCATGGATTGAGGTGGACGATATTCTTGGAGACAACCTAGAGCTACAAATTACATGTTGGACCAACTTGGGTCTGGAGGGCTTCAAATTTCTGTGCTACCGAATTTGGTGAGTTTGAAAATGGGTGTGGGTTCTAGTATGTGGGGCCCATGATGCAAGTTTGAGAAGAAAGGTGTTGCTGGTTGTGGCCGCGTTTTGTTTACAAATTAGTGGGCTGCTGTCATGGCTTGAATGTATCCATGTGGATTGGGCCCAAATTCTAGCGGAGAAAAGGAGTGGAATGCGCCAATGCGTTACTGAGTTGAAGTCCTTTATTTATTTATTTATTTTTTTTATTTTGAGTGTTGTGAGATTTTATTTTATTTTATTATTCCCTTCTCTCTCTCATCGGATCTGTAATAGTCAAGTGTTGTAATAATCCCTCCACCCCGCTTCTTATCTATCCCATTCCTTAATCGCTTTCCCTAACTGTACATATGTATATATCTGACATGCCATGCATATCCATGCTTTGCATCCATGTTTCATACATATTGATTCGGCTAAGTTTGCATCTTTGTGAGTGGATTTCATCAATTCTTATATGATTTTGTGTACTATCGCAAGTGTTGCAATGATTCACATGCCAATCTTAGAAGCCGAATTTTTAGTTGTATCTCATGAGTGAATTGCATTAGGATTCTATATATAAGATCATGCATATTTTACTAACTTTGTTTTGTAGCTGTTCGAGGGACGTCGGTAAATCTGTAAGTTTTTATGCTTTAGCATCCCATTTGTGTGTGATTTTCTTATTATGTTTAGTATCCTACCATGAGGCTAATTGATTAAATGATAAACTGTTTGAACGCTTGTGGATGAAGGCTTGTTGCTTGAATTGGAATGATTCAACGACTGTACGTTTTTTAACCCACTTTGTAGTGGCAAATTCACAAACTCTAAGCCCACTTGAGGTGGCAAATTCAAACCCTTTTCGGAAAACAAACATGAAGTTGAATTATTTCAATTTGAGCAAACTAGTCTATACTTGTATGCTTCGCATAGTAAATGTTAGGATTTATTCAATAGTCAGAACATGAACATATAAAGAAAATAAAAAGTCATATCATGGTTTAGTAGAGGCCGATCTTTTGATCGGGTGAGCGGGGGTGCTCATTATTGACCTTTCTCTCTCATACCTAAGGTTCCGAGCCAAGCATCCTTGGTTACGACGAACAGTGGCCTTGGCACCGAGTCATGGGTTTCATAATTTCCCAAAATATTAGGTGGCGACTCTGAGATCTGATGACGCAGTCCATTTTTGACAAAATTGCAATAAAATGGATTTTCAATAAAAGTTGCCAAATCTGGACTCTCATCTACGTTTCACATTGCACTCGTGAAACTTGAGATCAAAGAGATCTCAGGAGTCCGAACTGTTTAACGCGCGCGAGTACCCCCCGGGCATGTTACAACAATGACAGATTTGCTTGCATTGCCTAATTGAGTGATAAAATTTGCTATACAATGACGAATATCCTTACTTTGTCTAATTCGGTGATAAAATTTGTTATAACAATGATAGATTTGCTTAATTAGTGATAAAATTTGTTATAATAATGGATTTGCTTACTTTGCTTGATCGAGTGATAAAATTTGCTTACTTTACCTCATTGAGTGATAAATTATCAGTTGTTTTCATCTTCATCATGATACTTCATGTTCTTTTGCAATTTGGAATCTAAACTTTGCTATACAATTATATATTTGCTTAATTTGCATAATAGAGTGATAAATTCTTCTTAGTTTGCCTAGTTCAGTGATAAAATTCTTCTTAATTTTCAATTTTCATGCTCAATGTTTTTGTACAGATGTTCCTAGTCATCGTAAAAGATTACGTCGTCGAGAAACAAGTTTCTTAGAGAAGAAAAAGATTGAAAAAGTTGTGTTTGTTATAGAGCCAACAACACATGAAAGTGAAAATCAACTAGAAGTTAAACCTGAATCTAACATTGACAATGAGGAGCCCAAACAGCAGCAACTGAAATAAGCTACAGAGCTCCACAAAGCAAGAGGGAAGAAAAAGATTGATGGAAGAAAAACTAAGACTAAACAGATACATGATAATGAAGCAAAGTATGTCTACCGTTCTAACATTCAATCTCTTATCAAATTTTTCAAGACAACAAAACTCAGAGAGGAGTATTTGACACTATTGAGAAAGACTCCTTTTTCACTTCTAGTTGATACATTGAGTGAAAACAAGGTTAAAAGAAGAGATTCAATTAAATATGATGATGTGATTGCAAAAATTTTGCAAACTTACCAAATGAATGGAACCATATTTGAAATTGGTGGAAAGAAGCTGAAGTTGAAAAGAAATGACTTCAAGTTAATTTTTGGGATTGTATGTGGACAGAAGAAGATTAATCTTGCATACAGAAGAAAAAATGAGGTAGCTATGGTGCAAAGAAGGAAAATAACCGAGAGCAGAATGACAAGTGCTTCAATCCGAAAGTTTTTTTTTTTTTTTGTTGAGCGGCAAAGAAGATCTTTATTGATGAAACCACCAAGGTAAGAAAGATTACATCAATAAAGAGGAGCTTGGTGCTAAAAGCACCAAGCGCCAGTTGGTGAGAAACCAACACAAGAGGGGAAGAAAAAGAGAACAACAGAAGCAAACACCCAGCAATAAGAATACAGCAGCAGCCAAGCTTTGCTATCCAAATTGGAACATAGCAGCATCCTCACTAGGTCAAAACAATACACCAGCAAACAACCTACCCTTTCTGATGAAAACAATTAAGCAGCCTTACTAATTCTGGAGCAGACACAGAAGCAGAGTCCTCATAATTCTAAACATGTACACCAGCCATACCATCCTACCATGGCATGTAGTCCAACATAGATCAGTAACCACCATAAACCCCCCATCAGCCAGCAGACAGTACAGATCAAATCCAGCAGACCAAACTACCAGCAGAGCAAAACAAAAGAACCAGCAAACCAAAACAAGACAGAGTCCTCATAAGTCTATACTGCCTTCAACAGTTGATTGCAAAAGTATTACAGCTTAAAACAATATTTCAGCCAAATTGCAGCCAGATCAGTACCCACCATAAACCACCCCATCAGCCAGCAGACAATACAGACCAAATCTTTATTGATGAAACCACCCCATCAGCCACCATAACCACCCCAAAGCCTGCAGACCAAACTACCAGCAGAGCAAAATAGAACAACCAGCAGACCAAAACAAGACAGCCAAACAAACCAGCAGACCAAAACAGAATCATAACAACCAACACTTTGTAAACCTGAATCATAACAAGTCTATATTGCCTTCAACAGTTGATTACAGAAGCATTATAGCCTCCCACCCAAGCATACTCTAATTTGCCCCAAATTATGCACAAAATCTGTGATGGGAAATTGGAAATCCGTTGAATTAGATTTCAGCCAAATTGCAGTCCTCACAGTGATAATTTCCTGCAGCTCTTCCAGGTTGGGTTGGACATCTTGAAAAAGGCATTCATTCCTATGCTTCCAGATTGACCACAGGGCCACCAGAGGGATTGCATTCCAGATACGCCTTTTAGCTTTGGTGAAATTATTTCCTGCCCACCACTGCAAGAGTTCTTCAACAGATCTAGGTGTCACCCACTGAGCTCCCCACCACTGCAGCAGACCTGCCCAAACTCTCCATACCTTAGGACATAAAATAAGTAGATGTTCTACTGTTTCCTGGGCTTGTTTGCAAAACAAGCATAAAGTTCCAGTACTAGCATTCAACACACCTATTTTGTGCAGGAAAACAGAAGTTTTCACCTTATGCTTCCAAGCAAGCCAACCAAAAAATTGGACTTTAGGGGGGAGGTTTTTAACCCACACCATCCTGCAAGTACTCATTACATCACCATGCTGTAAATCAATGTATTGATACAAGGTTGAGACAAAGGATTGCCCTGGTTTAGCTGCTAACCAAACTGCCATATCCGGAGTTTGGAAGTTTAAATTCAACACGGGGTCTGCTGAGATAGATTGAACGAGTGTATTAAGTTCCTCTTGTTCCCAATGAAATAAAACCCTCCTAAAGCAAAACACCCAGTTAACAGAGTTACCTCTACTAGCCACAAAGGCCCTTAGGGACTCATCCTTATCATTAGACAATTTGAATAGTCTAGGGAATAAGACTTTAAGGCTGACTGTTCCATTCCAGCAGTCATGCCAGAAACAAACTCTACACCCATCTCCCACTTTAATCTGCAGATTGTTGACATAAAATTGTAGGAGGCTGACCCTTTGAGTTGCTACTGCCACAATATCTCCCCAAATTTTAGAACATCTGCTGGCTGCTATAGGTTCTGGGAGCCATTTCCTACCTTCCAGTTTGTATTTGCTACAAATCACCTTCTTCCACAAAGCTGTATTTTCATTGGCAAACCTCCACCACCACTTGATTAATAAACACGCATTCATATCTCTTATTCTTCTAATACCCAGCCCCCCTTGCTTGATGCTTTTTGTTACATCAACCCATTTTACTAAATGAACTTTCCTCTTTAAATCAGGGCCTCCCCATAGGAATGAGGCTTGTAGTTGATCAATTTCTTTAGCTATCCCTTCTGGTACCTTGAACAGAGAGAGGTAATACACTGGCAAGCTTGAGAGCACTGCCTTGATTAGAGTTAGCCTACCAGCATATGAGAGAAATCTCCTCTTCCAGCCAGCAAGTCTGAGCTTAATCTTTTCAATAACAGGTTTCCAACTCAGCTTCTTATGAGGGCTAGCACCCAAAGGCAATCCAAGGTACTTCAATGGCAAAAATTTATATTTACAATTCAGCATTGAGGCATACTCACTGAGCATAGATGCAGATATACCACACCCACACACCATACTTTTATGGTAATTTATCTTGAGACCCGAAGCAATTTCAAAGCACCTTAAAATCCTTTTTAAGTTTAGCACTTCTGAGCATTCAGCATCACAGAATAAAAGGGAGTCATCTGCAAATTGGAGATGAGAAACTACTACACCATTAGCACCAACTACTACTCCTTTCAGCAACCCTAACTCCCTAGCTCTCATAAGTAATATGTTCAACCCTCTGCAGCCAGATTAAATAGGAAAGGAGATAATGGATCCCCTTGTCTAAGGCCTTTTTGGGGACAAAATTCCTTAGTTGGTGAGCCATTCACAAGTATTGAGATTCGAGCTGAAGATAGACATTCTTTCATCCATGAAATCCATTTTGATCCAAAGCCAAAGCTAGAGAGCATTGAGAGCAAGAAGTTCCAGTTGAAGAAGTCATAAGCCTTCTCAAAATCGATCTTGAACAATAACCCACTTCTCTTAGATTTTTTCCACCTATCCACAATTTCATTTGCAATCAATACTCCATCAAGTATGTTTCTTCCTCCTAGGAAAGCTGATTGAGCTTCACCAATCACAGTTGGCATTACCTTTTTTAGTCTACTTGCTAGGACCTTGGTGAGGATTTTATAGGCTGACCCAATTAGGCTGATTGGCCTATATTCATTTACATTAACTGCATTCACTTTCTTTGGAATAAGTGTAATGAAAGAACTATTCAACCCACTGGCCAACCTGCCCCTATTATGGAAATCTGCCATAAAGAGCATTACATCATCTTTGAGCACCTCCCACTGTTTCTGAAAAAACATTAAATTGAATCCATCTGGTCCTGGAGCTTTGTTTCCATTGCAAAGTTTGACAGCTTCCCAAACCTCCTCTACTGAAAACTCTGACTCTAGTAGATGGAATGAATCACTTTGCCTCACACTCTTGAAATCACCCCCTATCACAGGTCTCTGCCTCCAATCTTCTGAAAATTGTTGTCTGAAGTGTGACCACACCTCGTTCTTGACCAGGGATGGTTCCTCAAGCACCCTATCGCCAATAGCAATGGAATTGAGGGCATTTCTATTTTGTCTACTAGTAGCCATGACATGAAAGTACCTTGTGTTCCTGTCCCCTTTCATGTTCCAGTCTAGCCTTGACCTTTGCAACCAAGTCCATTCCAACCTCCTACTCAATCTCCACATTTCATTCGTAGCCTCTCTTCTTTGTTTAATTTCAGCATCCTCTAGAGGTCTTAATTCAGCCGTGAGGTCTAATCTAGTAATCTGATCTTCTACTGTTTTGAGTTGAGTATCAGTGTTACCATAGACCTCCTTACTCCACTGCTTTAATGCCATCTTAAGGGCCTTCAATTTACTATGCAGTATGTACTCCACATCCTCTTGAAACTGAAGATCCTTCCATGTATTTTCCACAAAAGATGCAAAATTTTGATGGAGAAGCCAAGCATTCAAAAATTTAAAGGGTTTGGGGCCCCAATCCCTCTCATCTTCCTTGAGTACTATCGGGCAGTGATCTGAGACCAACCTTGGCAGTCCCCACAGTTTGAATTTGTATCTCTCCAACCACTCAGGGCTAAGGAGGAATCTGTCAATTCTACTCCATTTGTTTCCATCATAGGCATTGCACCAAGTAAATTTTCTACCTAACATTTGCATATCAGCCACCTCACAGCTATCTATGAACTCTTTAAACTCCTTCATACCTCTGTCTCTCCTTGAATTACCTATTCTCTTCCTCAAATTTGTGATCTCATTGAAATCCCCTCCAAGACACCAAGGCTTTGGAAAACAGGTCTTCAAGTTTAAAAGAGGCTCCCATAATTTCCCTCTCTTCATAACATCATTTGGAGCATAAAAATTAATGACAACACATTCAAAAGAGTACTTAATTGTACCTGAGAGCAGAATGAAATTTCGATTGCTACAACACTCTGAAATTTGAAATACATCAGGATCCCATATGCATAACAGTCCACTTGCCACACCTAATGTATCCACAGTCATGGATTCCATCTTTTCCCTTGGCCACAAGCTCCTAATCACCAAGCTGGACATGCTTGCCCTTTTTGTTTCTTGAATCAAAGCCATATCAATATTTCTGTCAAATAACAGTTTCTTGATCTTTCTCCTCTTTTCTGGTCTACCCATCCCTCTAATATTCCAACTTAATAACTTCATCAAAAACATTTTCCAGCCGAACCACCTCCCAAGCATTACTGATTGCATGGTAGCCTCAGTCCCCCCTCCTCTCAGACCCCCCTCCTAGCCTCGCTCTATCCTTCTCCTCCAAGTGTACTAATTTCTTCAAAATATCTACATCCTGCCCTTTGAAATCAATCCCCAGCCTCTTCCCCAGACATAACGTGGCTTGAGCTTCGTGAATTTTATCTGATTCACTGATATTCTGATTGTCATCTACACTTGGCCTTTGCACTGCTACTGTCACCATGGTTGTCTGATGTGCGTTGCTCCTTCCTGCACCCGTGCCTCTCTGCCCAAGTCTTCTGGCCAGCCCATTAAATCCACCTGCAACCAATGGATATTTAATTCTACCTTGCCTGATCACTTTCGTTGGGCCTTGCTTGATCCGGTTACTAGTGGATCCACCACTAGAGACACTAATAGAGTCACTGCTTTTGGATTTGCAGCCCTCCCTTAAATGGCTACCTCCAGTATGTACCATAGGGTGACTAAGCCCATTCCCCTGAGTTTTGTATTGGACACTCACATTGGGCTGGGATTGAGATTGATTATGGCCCAAATTCACCTCCAAACAAACACCAGGTCTACCTTTTTGGGTGTCAATCACACTTCTAACAAAGCCTTGACTGGAGACCTGCCCTTTTCCTTTTTGAATCCCGTCAACCTTTCCAGACTCATGATTACATCTCTGCATTTGCTGCTGCTGCACACTTTCCTCTTCCATCATGGTATTGCCCATACCGGAGCCTGTTTCATTTGAATTTCCCATACACTCTTCTGTCTCTTTCACCACTGATAGCTGCAAACAACTAGCATCTACCTCTAGCTCACTCCTTACCTTCAGCCTAGGGGTTGAAACATCTTTGGCCTTCTCGTTCTTACTTTCCACATCATCCTCCAACTCAGCATCCTTATCACCATCGTCTACCTCCCTCTTGCTCTCTGCAACCAACTGTAAAACCCCATTAACGTTAGAATTAACTTCCTCATCACCCTCCTCAGTGTTGGTTCCTTTACAGCTGGTCGAAGCCTCCTTACTGGGTTGATCCTCGCAAACTCTTATCGGGTATAATCTGCCTCTGCACTCCAGATTCAGATTAGTATTGATCACTTCCATTACAGTTGTGACTATTTTTACCTTTCCACAACGAAACGATGTTGGATTACAGAGGTCTGGATCTAAACTAATCACTTCTCCCCAAATTCGGCCTATCTTCCTGAACGTATCTAAGTTCCACAGATTCAACGGAACAGCAAAACAACTAATCCAAGCAGATCTTTCCTGTTGAAGGTGTATACCAGGTTCCCATTCTGTGATGTAGACACACCAGGCATGGAACCATTCCTTAAACAAGCCTATCATACTCCTCAAGGCCTCCCTAGATCTGAAAGTAATGACTATATCACGACCCCCTCTTTCTCTCACCACGACATCCTTCACTCCTTTTACTTTCAGTTCTGCTTTAACTTCTGCAACAGAGTACATAGGTTTGAGCCTCATAATCAAACTCTCGTACAACCAACCATTACCTATTTCTTCGACTCTGATTGTGGGAGTTGAATGACCTCTTGGTTGGACACCTTTGATGACCTCTACATATGATCTACCATCCAAGCCTTGATTCCACCTTTTCGGTGCAATTGTACCTGGTTGCCTTCCTACCTCCGTTGGTCTCCATTGCATTTGTTTGAACCTCCTCCTGTCATCTTTTCCTTTCCCATAGGCTGCACTCTGAACTATCAAGGCTTTATCTTCAACCCATAGTCCGTTTGTCTTTTGTTCTGCTACACTAACTGCAAAAGGGCAATCAAAACGTACAAATCCAAACCTTGTGTTTGTTGTTTTCCTCCTCTTATGTGGAATGTAAACATCCTTAACCAATCCAAATTTTCTGAACAAATCAAACATTCTCCTTGGTTCCATGGAATCTGGTAAGTTGTCCACAAACAGAGTGTACATCTCTTGATGTCTTCCTTCCTTGGACCCCACTTGAGTTACTTGTCGACCTCTCCTGTGGATTACTGGGATCCATCCTCCTTCTCTCATCACAGATTCGCCTCCTAATCCTGCTCTCCTACTTCAATTCGAAAGTTGATAACGAAACTTTTGAGAAGCAACAACAATAAAGATGTAGAAGATGTTGTTAGGCTTGTGTGCCTTCTGGTTTGTTTGCTTTTGTTGTATCCGGGTATTGGGACTACAATTGGTTGGGGGTTCATGAAATAGCTCGAGGATATTGACAAAATGAAGTCTTATGATTGGTGTGGCACAGCAAAACAACATCTTACAAGATCAATAGCAAGCAACATCAACCAAATTGATAGAGTGTGCGGATGTGTGATCATCTTATTGGTAAGTAAATACCTCACTTATAACTTATAAACTATAATATTTACATTTACTAAATACTAATTTATAACATTTTTTTTGTTCTCAACAGTATTGGATATGTGAGCATACAAAGATCATCAAACCAAATGACAAGAACGCAATCCCAAGATTGGCAAAATGGAACATCACACATTTGGGAGAACAATTGGCAAAGTCATCCTTGCATGATCTGAAACATATTGAGGTATCCATTGATAACCTTTGTTTTGTTTAAACAAATATTAGATTTTGTTATGCAGTGATAAATTTTAGCTCGACTGATAAATTCTTCTTAATCTTCATGGTGTCACATTTCTGGTAGAAAATTATTTAGGCATTTCAAATGTGCTAGGAAATTATTCAAGAAACAAGTTTTATCAGTGTATAACCTTTATTTCTTTAATTGAGTGATGAATTTTGCTATGCAGCGATAAATTTTGATATGGACAGATAACTTTTTGCTCACAGTTATAAATTTGCTTAGTTAGCTTCATTGAGTGATAAATTTTGCTTAATGTTGCTAATTCACTGATAAAACTTGTTATCATGAACCAAATCACTAGTCTTATTATAAATTTGAATCGTCGAATGATTAATTATTACTTAACTTTGTGTCATATCATTCTTTTTAATAATTTTCATTCATATAGGAGAGCAATTTGAAAGACACAATTGAAGAACAGAACATATACAAACAATTGTAACCACAAACAGAAGATGAGCATGAAGATGAAGAATGTAACTTTGAGGAACAAGAGCAGACTGAATTATCTGAAAAGGAAGAAGAAACAATGATCAAAAAGATATACCAACACTTGCTATTGCAGAATGAAGAGGAAGATAAAGATGAAGAAGCTCACTTTGAGGAACAAGAGCAGACTGAAAAATCTCAAAAGGAAGAAGAACCAATTATCAAAAAGATATTCAGTCTCAGTTCAGGAAGAAATTCACCGAATCCCAAACATCAAACACGTGCTCGAAAAAAAGATGAAATCAACATCATTGGAATAAAAAAAGAATGCAAGAAGGAAAGCCAATTTTCAGCATGAAACTGAAGAAGGTCCGGTTCATGTGCAAAGAAATGAGCTTTCTTTTGAGAAGCTAGAAAATGATGAAGAAGAAACAATGATCAAACAGAAAGTTGGTCCAACAATTTCATTGGGATTCAAGCATCAAACATCGGCTGAAAAGAGGAAAACAAAAAGGAAACTTGCCTATGAAACAAATCTCTACCATGTCAAAATTAATGAACATACCTTTGAGAAACTAGAAGACAATGTGTTGATAATCCAAAGGCTAGAAATGGAGAAGGCAAGAATCCAAGCAGAAAATGATGAGCTTAAGGACCAACTCATGAAGCTCAATAAACAAATGGAATAACAGAGCAAGAAAGCAAAGACACAAATGGAAGTGAAAGATGTGGAAATAGTGCTACTTAATGAGAGAATTGCAATGTTGGTTGAATCAAATGTCTACCTGGACAGTCAAGAAGAAAAAATTGCTGTTGAAGTTGAAGCCACCACTCCCAAAAAATCACCTCTTGTGAGCTCAATGATAAAAAGGGTGAAAAATAGAGAAACAAGAAAAAAGCACAAAGATCTAGATTTTTGGTAAATAACGAAAAGACAACCAAAGCAGAACAAGATAGTTGATGAAGTAGAACCAATGGTTAAAGAAAGTGCAAAGACCAGAAAAACAAGAGCAGACACAACATCAACATCCAACAAAAGAAATTGACACTTCCTATCTAGTGTTTCACAAATTGCCAAAGAAATCAAAGATGAAACTCACTAGTCTTTGGGCAACAAAAACCAGCAGGTAAGAACATGATTCGGTCCTAAAATTTCCAAATTTGGAATCTAAATTTTAGTATATAGTCATGCATTTATCAATGTATAACCTTTGTTTACTTCATTCATTGATAAATTTTGATATACAATGATAAAATTTGCTACATAGTGATAAATTTTACTTAATTTGTTTGGTGGAGTGATATATTTTGCTAATCTTCATGGTGTCTCATCTATGGTATCAAATTATTTAGGCATTTGTGTTTATGTTCTGTACTTCAGTTCATTGTTGGGATTTGATACATCAAGTAAAATTTGATGCTCAATTTGTTCCCCTAACCTTTTTTTCATTAATTGAGAAATAAATTTTGGTATACAGTGATAAATTTTGTTTTCACATTTGCAGTTATCCAATCTTACAAGGAAAGGAAGTAGGCAGCTATTTGTACTTGGATGATATTGACAAAATAGTCAAATGCGAAGAACTTTCTGGAAATGTAAAATCAAATCCTTATGTGTGCATATATCAATTGTAATACCAAATAATAATTCTCTTATTAACCTTGTTTGCCTTTGTTTTTAAAACAGGCAATAAATGCCTACAAGGAAATCTTAATGAGAGAAGAGCAACCGAAACCAAAATTCAGCCTGAGCTCGCAAGCGGGAACAACATATATATATACTACATCATGCCATGTAAGTAAATTATATATATATGTATATATTTCATTACGATGTCATCCATTCCCCTTGTCTATATCAAGTGCATAAGTTCTCATTCATCCAGTGTCATAGTGATAAAATTACCATTAACGAATTACATTGTAATCAAAACTAATATATTTGCAAAACACAGTAATTGTTCACCACAAAGGATGAGGCAAAAACAAATCAATTGTTGAACAAAATGATGTTAGAAGCTGTCAAGGAAAGATATCTTCTTTTCCCAATTTTCAATGAAAAGCATTGGACGTTGTTGGTGCTCAATACTGAAAATGGCTCATGGAAGTTTTACAATTCAATGAGACCAAGCATAGAAACAGATAACCACTTAAATGAGACAAACAAAGTGGTAAAACACCAATTAATTACGATATCATCTATTCCCCTTGTCTATATCAAATTTTATTATGCATTTATTTGTCAAACACCAATTAATTATTAATATATTTTGCAGTGAAAGGTTATTGAAAAATATGTTCAACATCACAATCCCAAACTCATTGAAGGTAACAAGTTTCATGAAGAAACAAAAATTGCAATGAATTGGCCCCAACAAGTTGATCTTTCGTAAGTTTCTGAAAACCAAAACACATTACATTGATAAAATTATCATTGATGACTACTAACTTTGTTTTTCCAATGCCATCGTAGACTTGATTGTGGCGTCATAGTTTGTTACCTCATGAGAGAATATGTCTGTAACAATGATATCTTTCCCAATTTAACAAAGGAGCAGTGCCAGCAAATCAGAGTAGATATCATAGATGCTTTGTTGACTAACTAACAGACAGACACCCAGCAAATCATTGATAAGGCAATAGAAGAGGTGCTCGAAGACAAGGAGTTTTGGGACACAATAGACAATGACAACAATGCTTGAATAATTTGGGACAAAGATTATAATCATTTTGGTTCTTACTTTGCTTCAATGAATATTACAATGCTTGGTTGTTACAATGTCAAATTTGCTTCAATAAAACATTCAGTCTTTTTTAACCATATTGTTACCAGATATGACTTTTGATATAGGTCTTGTTTTATACAAATTTCATTCAAAATATTGATTATGATATGATTATTTGTGTCAAATTTAACGCTTAATAACAGGTTTGGAGTCACTATACTGATAAATTTATTTTTTTATAGTGTTTTGTTTACACTGATAAATTTATCACTGTTTCAACAAATTTATCACTGTGAACACTGATAAATTTATCACTGTTCAAACAAAAAAAACCAGCACCTCTCTCTCTCTCTCTCTCTCTCTCTTTTCCCAACTCAATTAAACAAAGCACTATAAAAAATAATAAAAAATTTACTTAAATTGAAAATTAAAACACAAACACTATTACATTGTTTTGATCATTTTGGTTCTTAATTTGCTTCAATGAAACGTTCAGTCTTTTTTATCCATATTGTTACCAGATCTGGCTTTTGATATCAGTCTTGTCACTATGAACACTAATAAATGTATCACTGTTCAAACAAAAAAATCAGCATCTCTCTCTCTCTCTCTCTTCCCAACTCAAGTAAGCAAAACACTATAAAAAATAATAAAAAATTTACCTAAATTGAAAATTAAAACACAAACACTATTAGGTCTTGTTTTATGCAAGTTTTATTCAAAAAATTAATTATAATCTGATTATTTGTGTCAAATTTAAAGGTTAATAACAGGTTTGGAATTACTATACTGATAAATTTATTTTTTTTATAGTGTTTTGTTTACACTGATAAATTTATCACTGTTCAAACAAAAAAACCAGCATCTCTCTCTCTCTCTCTCTCTCTCTCTCTCTCTCATTCTTTTTTCCCAACTCAATTAAACAAAGCACTATAAAAATAATAAAAAATTTACCTAAATTGAAAATTAAAACACAAACACTATTACATTGTTTTGATCATTTTGGTTCTTAATTTGCTTTAATGAAACATTCAGTCTTTTTTATCCATATTGTCACTAGATCTGGCTTTTGATATCAGTCTTGTTTTATGCAAATTTCGTTCAAAAAATTGATTATAATATGATTATTTGTGTCAAATTTAAAGGTTAATAACAGGTTTGGAATCACTATACTGATAAATTTATTTTTTTTATAGTGTTTTGTTTACACTGATAAATTTATCACTGTTTTAACAAATTTATCACTGTGAGCACTGATAAATTTATCACTGTTTAAACAAAAAAACCAGCATCTCTCTCTCTCTCTTCCCAACTCAATTAAACAAAGCATTATAAAAAATAATAAAAATTTATCTAAATTGAAAATTAAAACACAAACATTATTACATTGTTTTGATCATTGTAAAATTTTAAAAAGTAAGATATAAGTACAGTTAGAATAAATTTGTAAAAAAAAAAAAAATTTATCTGTAGTTAGTTACACATGAGCTCAAGAATGTTGAAAAATCATATTATAATTTTGCAATGCAAAATACTAATATTTAAGAATTAGGTATTATTAAAATGCTCAAGAATGCACAAGAGTGTTCTCATGTTTATAAAATGCTCAAGAATGTTCTTATGTATATAAAATGCTCAAGAATGTTCTCATGTATTATATTTCTGTCATGACCCGAACCCGCCTCTATGGGTTAAGGACATAACCGGCCAATAATCCTGTGATTACCTACGGCCTCAGACCAAAACAGACATAACTCGTCAGAGTAAAGGGGCCAAACGGAAGCAAAAAAATTTAAAACTTTGTCCATAGAGCCGTGCTTATATGCACATCAACAAACCATGCTCATGTACGTTAATAACCCACATCAAAAGTACAGTAGTAAAACTTCTTTACAGACAGGATCGTCTAAGCTGAGCCAACCCATAACAGACTATATACAAATATATACAAAGTCCTTGCCAACAAAACAAAACGTAATTGCATAACAAAATGGCAACGATGGGTCTCGTGCGTGAGACGCCAGGCTGACTCTCCAAAACTCGTGTTGTTCATGGCAGACTTCACTGGGGCCGGGTCTGGACTTCTCTTGGCTCACCTACAAACACATGAATGAGTGTGAGCGATAGCCCAGTAAATAATATCAAATATAGAAGTTACATATCAATGTAGAACAACAGGTTCCAAACGGCCTTAGGCCCAATTCATATTTCTATTTAACAGATGTATAACTATACGAATTTCAAATCAAGTGACTTGCAGTTTCAACATTCTGGCCTTTGGTCCATTCAGGTTTCCATTCATGCCAAAACGGCCTTCGGCCCACTCATTTATGTCAAAACGGCCTTCGGCCCACTCATTTATGTCAAAACGGCCTTCGGCCCGATCATTTATGTCAAAATGGCCTTCGGCCCACTCATTCATGTCAAAACGACCTTCGGTCCATCCATATAAGTCAAACGACCTTTGGTCCATTCATATATGTCAAAACGACCTTCGGTCCGTTCATTTCTATCAAAACGACCTTCGGTCCATTCAATTCTACCAAAACGACCTTTGGTCCATTTATGTTTATCAAAACGACCTTTGGTCCATTCGTGTTTATCAAAACGACCTTCGGTGCAATTCATTTATTCATGTCAGACTTTTGTCTGCAATCCCAATTAGCAACTCATAAAGCTTATAAGGGAATAAACAATTGGACATTCACAAGCATTCGAATATCGATATTACTCACAGTGATCGGCTTGTGGATTTGCCCCGGAGCTTGACCCTACACATTTCATGAACACAAAAGGGTCACCAACAATTTAATCCGTTCTTTAATTCACATATTCCTCATTAGGCTTTATTCCCATCTCATTAACTCATTTACGATGCTTAACATATGCCTAAGAGTGCTTACAAGTGAAAGAGAACAGAAAACAGAACACAGAATGCAAAAACAGAATTTCAGAAAACAGGGTCCCTGCTCGAGCATGGACTTCCCCGCTCGAGCGGACCCTTAAGCTTGCAAAAGTACTGGTTGCATGAAAAATGAGCTCGAGCGTGGAATAGAGCGCTCGAGCGGAAGGCTTGTCTACAAAAACTCCCTGCTCGAGCGTGAGATATCCCGCTTGAGCAGACATCCAACTCTGCAAAAGTGCTGGGAGCACGATTTTCCCGCTCAAGCGGCTCTTCCCCCGCTCGAGCGGACATAAAAAATCTGGGTTTTCCAGATTGAGTTCTTGAGCTCCAATTCGAATTTCAACCAACAAAACATGCATGTTATGGCTCAAAATTCACATTTACTCATGCTAACATGCTACTAATACAAAATTACAACATTAGGAAGCTCAATTTCTTACATCATTTACATGCATGCCTCAAATTAATCCAAATTCATCACCAACATATCAAATTTCAACATGCAAAGCTTGCTCTTTTATGATCTACTCTTGCATGTAAGAAATACACATTATTCACAACTTATTTGGTGAAGAAGTGGTCATCCACGTGGATTTCATTCAAACTTCAACATAGATTACACAAATTAAGCTCAAACATGGAAATCTATAACAATTCTTTACATGCATGCTTCTATTAGCTTGAAATCCAACATATACAACTCAATCCCCTCACATTCAAACTAATTCATGCTCTTGGCCATCTATTAAACTTGAATTCACAAGATAATGACTAAAAATGCATGAATTACTCACCAAGGAGTTTAATCTTCACAATCTATGGCAATTCTTGAGCTTAACCTCCAAAATTTCCATGCTTTAAGCCAAACCCTCAATCTCCTATCCTCTCTTCTTCCAACCGACCCTCTCTTCTCTTCCTTGAGTTTATTATCAGTCAAAATGAGGCTAGGGAGAGAGAGATTGAGTGTCTAAAGCCTTGACAACAAAACCCACTAAGGCCAATATTATAATAATAAAGTAGTTGGGCCTAATTCATCAATTTAATCGATTTAATCTAACCCGAATCAATTTTCAATTAAATTTCACCGTAGGCTCTAAAAATTATGCCAGCCACAATGGTGTAATCAATTTCGGGTTCTGTGGCTGATAAGGCCCTCAATGTAATTTCCAAAGCAAATAATCAAATAGATATTCCTACGGTGAACAGATAGAAATTCAAAACCACATATTTTCACATAGTGGTACACAAAATCATAACAAAACACATAATCACATTCATGTTAAAGACCAATTAATATATCACGGAATAGGGGTATCACAGTCTTCCCCCCTTTAGGAAGTTTGGTCCTCCAAACTTAATTTACCTTCGTCGAGAAACAAGTGTGGATAGCGTAGTCGCATTTCCTCCTCTTTTTCCCATGTAGCATCCGTCCCATAGTATTCCTTCCATTCTACTTTCACCATTGGGATGGATTTGTTTCTCAATTCTTTCACTTGTCGGTCAACAATTCTTTTCGGCCATTCAGCATATTCCATATTTTCATCAATAGCAACTCGGTGATAATCAATCACATGAAACGGGTCTCGGAGGTAACCCCTCAACATCGACACATGAAACACATTATGGATTTGCTCGAATCCCGGCGGCAAGGTAACTCTATAAGCAACTGGACCAAGTCTCTCCAAAATCTGAAACGGCCCAATGTAGCGGGGCGACAACTTGCCCTTTTTCCCAAATCTGACTTGGCCTTTATCGGAGAAACACGGATGAACACATGGTCGCCAACCTCATACTCAAGAGGTCTTCTCCGAATGTCTGCATAATTCTTTTGTCAGTCCTGGGCTGTTTTGAGCCTTTGACGAATAGTCTTGATTTTCTCAGAAGTGTCTTGCACAATTTCTGGCCCAAGCAAGGCTCTATCCCCGACCTCTGTCCAACAAATAGGTGATCTACACCTCCTACCATACAAAGCCTCGTATGGTGCCATACCGATGCTGGAGTGGAAGCTGTTGTTATAAGCAAACTCTGCAAGTGGCAAATAGTCTTCCCAACTCCCTTGAAAATCCAAAGCACACATGCGAAGCATATCTTCCAAAGTTTGTATCGTTCGTTCTGACTGCCCGTCTGTCTGTGGGTGGAATGCAGTACTGAATCTTAGTTCTGTTCTCATAGCTTCCTGCAAACTCTTCCACAATCTAGATACAAATTTCGGATCTCTATCCGACACAATAGATACCGGAACTCCGTGTAAACGGACAATCTCCTCAACATAAATGGTAGCCAATCTATAAGCAGTAAATGTAGTTTTGACAGGCAGAAAATGTGCAGATTTAGTCAGTCTATCAACTACAACCCAAACAGAATCCATACCTCGAGAAGTTCGAGGTAGGCCAACAACGAAATCCATAGTCACATGTTCCCACTTCCATTTAGGAATAGGGAGAGGTTGAAGTAGACTGCCTGGTTTCTGATGTTCGGCCTTAACTTGTTGACACTGAAGGCACTTGGATACGTATTCGGCAATCTCTTTCTTCATTTCGGATCTCCATCTGATACAATAGATACCGGAACTCCGTGTAAACGGACAATCTCCTCAACATAAATGGTAGCCAATCTATAAGCAGTAAATGTAGTTTTGACAGGCAGAAAATGTGCAGATTTAGTCAGTCTATCAACTATAACCCAAACAGAATCCATACCTCGAGAAGTTCGAGGTAGGCCAACAACGAAATCCATAGTCACATGTTCCCACTTCCATTTAGGAATAGGGAGAGGTTGAAGTAGACTGCCTGGTTTCTGATGTTCGGCCTTAACTTGTTGACACTGAAGGCACTTGGATACGTATTCCGCAATCTCTTTCTTCATTTTAGGCCACCAATAGGTCTGTTTCAAATCCCGATACATTTCATTATTGCCCGGATGCATGGCAAATACGGATTTGTGGGCTTCATCTAAGACCCTCTTCTTTAGTTTCGGGATGTCAGGGACACATATTCGGTTCCAGAATTTCAACATTTCATCTCCAATGCTAAATTCTGCTTTTGGACTTGTCTTAAACTCATCAACCATCTTTCTGAGGAACTCTTCCTCTTTCTGTTTCTGCTTGATTTCGTCAACAATTGCCGGCTTGGCTGTAATAGCGGCTATCAATCCGCCTTGTTCACCTACTACTACTTCAATTTCAGACTTCTCAAAGTCTTGCAAAATCTCCTTTTGTTCAGTAAGCAAACAAGCCATACTCCCTGTTGATTTCTTGCTCAAAGCATCAGCCACTGTATTAGCCTTCCCGGGGTGGTACTGAATCTCAAGATCATAGTCTTTGATCAGTTCAAGCCATCTCCTCTGTCGCATATTCAGTTCTTTCTGTGTAAAGAAGTATTTTAGGCTCTTGTGATCTGTGTAGACTTCACACTTTGCCCCATACAAATAATGCCGCCAGATTTTCAAAGCAAAAACGACTGCGGCCAATTCTAGGTCATGTGTTGGATAATTCTTCTCATGTGGCCTCAACTGTCGAGAGGCGTAAGTAATAACCTTTCCGTTCTGCATTAACACACAACCCAAACCCTTATAAGATGCATCACTGAAAATTACAAAATTTTCCGTACCTGAAGGTAGTGTCAAAATTGGTGCAGTGGTCAATCTTGTTTTCAGTTCTTGAAAAGCAGATTCTCTTTCATCATTCCATTCAAACGGTTGCCCTTTACGTGTCAATTGGGTAAGAGGCACGGCTAATTTCGAAAAGTCCTTCACAAACCTCTGGTAGTACCCAGCTAAGCCCATAAAACTGCGAACCTCTGTCACATTAGTCGGTGTAGGCCAATTCACAATTGCCTCTATTTTCTACGGGTCCACTGAAATTCCTTCCTTGTTGATCACATTCCCTAAGAAAACAACTTCATCCAACCAAAACTCACATTTCTTTAGCTTAGCAAATAATTTCCTTTCCCGAAGTATTTGTAAAACAGTCCTCAAATGATGTTCATGTTCAAGTCTATCTTTAGAGTATATCAAAATATCATCGATGAAGACTACAACAAACTCATCAAGGTAGGTTTTAAAAATTCTATTCATTAAGTCCATAAATGCTGCCGGAGCATTAGTCACTCCAAACGGCATAACAAGAAACTCAAAATGACCATACCTTGTTCTGAACGCGGTTTTCTCAACATCCTCTGCCTTAACTTTCAGCTGATGATACCCGGATCTCAAATCAATCTTAGAAAACACCTGTGATCCTTGCAACTGGTCAAATAAGTCATCAATACGAGGTAAGGGATATTTGTTCTTTATCATTACCTTGTTCAATTCCTGGTAATCAATGCACAAGCGCAAGGTACCATCCTTCTTTTTCACAAATAACACTGGTGCACCCGAAGGCGAAGTGCTAGGCTGGATAAACCCCTTGTTAAGCAGGTCTTGCAACTGTTCTTTCAATTCTTTTATCTCGGCAGTAGCCATTCTGTAGGGAGTCTTAGAAATAGGCTGGGTGCCTGGCACAGTCTCAATAGTACCTGGCACAGTCTCAATAGTAAACTCTATCTCCCTGTTTACCAATTCCCCTGATAATTCATTTGGGAACACATCGGGGAATTCTCTAACAATAGGAATATCATTCAATTCAACATTCACAAATTGTTCAATCAACACATAGCACAGATAACCCTGACACCCCTTCCTGATCAGTTTACATGCTTTCATTGCAGATATCAAATAAGGTGGAGGCACTACCCCATTACCCACGAACACAATTTCTTTTTGTTCTGGTGGTTTAAATACAACCCTTTTTGTCACACAATCTATGGTGGCACAGTATTTGGTCAACCAATCCATGCCCAAAATTACATCGAAATGTCTAAAGTTCAAGGGCAACAAATCCATATATAGGGTAGCATCCTCGATATGCATGTCACAAAGCCGATATATATAGTCACATAACACAGATTCCCCCGATGGAGCAGACACACATAACAAATATGGCAATAACTCTAGGGGTCTATTTAGTCTAGATGCAAATGTATATGTCACAAGTGAGTGTGTTGATCCAGAATCAATTAATACAAAGGCATCCTGATTACATATTGAAATAGTACCTGAGACAACGGCATTGGCATTCCGTGTATCGCCCAGAACAAGCGCAAAAACTCTCCCCTGTCTCACTGTATCCCCAGTAGGAGCAGACCTCAAAGTGTTTCCTGGCTTTGGAACTGATGCAGTCGAACTAGCTGCGAGTTTCCCACTGTTTTGATTACATTCTCGAGCTATGTGCCCTTGCTTCCCACATTTGAAACAGGCTCCTGATGTGCGATAACAGACTCCATGGTGCCTTTTGCTACAAATGTTGCACATGGGAGCTGTGTCTCGGGAAGTAGTTGAGGAGCCCGTGTTTTGCTTTTTCAGAAATTTCTTCTTCGAAAAGAAGCCTTGTCTCTTATTACCTTTCCATTTCGTCGTTGGCTTAGCTTGTCTAGCTATATTAGTCTCTAATATGATGGCTGTGTCAAGTACCCCAATGTAGGTCTCCAATTTCAGGACATTCACTCTCTCTAGGACGTCACTTCGGAGCCCTCCTTCAAAATGTCTCGCCTTCTTATAATCAGTGTCAATTACGTGTGGTGCAAACCTGGCCAACTCAGTAAATTTGGCCTCATACTCAGCTACAGTCATGTTGTCTTGCTTGAGTTCCATGAACTCTGCCACTTTCTTATCCCGGACACACTGCGGGAAATACTTGTCATAGAAGATTTCTAAAAATTTCACCCAGTCAACCTCTTTGTCGTTTTCTCGCATTAACATCCACCATCTTCTTGCTTCGTCTTCTAGCATAAAAGTGGCTAGAAGCACCTTCTGTGTCTTTGAACAGGGGAACACTTCAAATAATTTCTCAATGCCAAGGACCTACGCTTCGGCTTTCAACGGATCTAATCCCCCGTGGAACTGTGGTGGTTTCATTTTCTTGAATTCTTTGGTGAGAGCTATTATCCAATCATCGTTTTGATTATCTGGCACAGGTGGTGCCAGAGGTGATGGTGGTGGGTGTGGTTGCTGCCACTATTGTTGCCACTCTTGTTGCTGTCTCAAAGCCTCTGCCATTTCTTGAATCAGTCTTTCCATTCTGTCCAGTTTGGCAGTAGAAGATTCCTCTATCTCATCACCTCTGGTTCTCACCATCTGATTAAACTTGCATTATATTTTATACAAAAGATACACAAGTGTGCATATACTAAGAAGCACATACATTCAGATAATTTGCAATGCAAGTAGTTCACAACTTATAACATATTCTTGTTCATATCAAACATTTAAGCATATAATCAATGCGTCCAAATTCATATTTATTACATGAATGCATCCTAGATCTTATCTAGACGCTTATTGCTCTTTTTGGACAAGTGTATGAGTTATTAACTCGTGCTCTGATACCACTCTGTCATGACCCGAACCCGCCCCTATGGGTTAAGGACATAACCGGCCAGTAATCCTGTGATTACCTACGGCCTCAGACCAAAACAGACATAACTCGTCAGAGTAAAGGGGCCAAACGGAAGCAAAAAAATTTAAAACTTTGTCCATAGAGCCGTGCTTATATGCACATCAACAAACCATGCTCATGTACGTTAATAACCCACATCAAAAGTACAGTAGTAAAACTTCTTTACAGACAGGATCGTCTAAGCTGAGCTAACCCATAACAGACTATACACAAATATACACAAAGTCCTTGCCAACAAAACAAAACGTAATTGCATAACAAAATGGCAACGATGGGTCTCGTGCGTGAGACGCCAGGCTGACTCTCCAAAACTCGTGTTGTTCATGGCAGACTTCACTGGGGCCGGGTCTGGACTTCTCTTGGCTCACCTACAAACACATGAATGAGTGTGAGAGATAGCCCAGTAAATAATATCAAATATAGAAGTTACATATCAATGTAGAACAACAGGTTCCAAACGGCCTTAGGTCCAATTCATATTTCTATTTAACAGATGTATAACTATACGAATTTCAAATCAAATGACTTGCAGTTTCAACATTCTGGCCTTTGGTCCATTCAGGTTTCCATTCATGCCAAAACGGCCTTCGGCCCACTCATTTATGTCAAAACGGCCTTCGGCCCACTCATTTATGTCAAAACGGCCTTCGGTCCACTCATTCATGTCAAAACGACCTTTGGTCCATCCATATAAGTCAAACGACCTTTGGTCCATTCATATATGTCAAAACGACCTTCGGTCCGTTCATTTCTATCAAAACGACCTTCGGTCCATTCAATTCTACCAAAACGACCTTTGGTCCATTTATGTTTATCAAAACAACCTTTGGTCCATTCGTGTTTATCAAAACGACCTTCGGTCTATTCATTTATTCATGTCAGACTTTTGTCTGCAATCCCAATTAGCAACTCATAAAGCTTATAAGGGAATAAACAATTGGACATTCACAAGTATTCGAATATCGATATTACTCACAGTGATCGGCTTGTGGATTTGCCCCGGAGCTTGACCCTACACATTTCATGAACACAAAAGGGTCACCAACAGTTTAATCCGTTCTTTAATTCACATATTCCTCATTAGGCTTTATTCCCATCTCATTAACTCATTTACGATGCTTAACATATGCCTAAGAGTGCTTACAAGTGAAAGAGAACAGAAAACAGAACACAGAATGCAAAAACAGAATTTCAGAAAACAGGGTCCCTGCTCGAGCGTGGACTTCCCCGCTCGAGCGGACCCTTAAGCTTGCAAAAGTACTGGTTGCATGAAAAATGAGCTCGAGCGTGGAATAGAGCGCTCGAGCGGAAGGCTTGTCTACAAAAACTCCCCGCTCGAGCGTGAGATATCCCGCTTGAGCGGACATCCAACTCTGCAAAAGTGCTGGGAGCACGATTTTCCCGCTCAAGCGGCTCTTCCCCCGCTCGAGCGGACATAAAAAATCTGGGTTTTCTAGATTGAGTTCTTGAGCTCCAATTCGAATTTCAACCAACAAAACATGCATGTTATGGCTCAAAATTCACATTTACTCATGCTAACATGCTACTAATACAAAATTACAACATTAGGAAGCTCAATTTCTTACATCATTTACATGCATGCCTCAAATTAATCCAAATTCATCACCAACATATCAAATTTCAACATGCAAAGCTTGCTCTTTCATGATCTACTCTTGCATGTAAGAAATACACATTATTCACAACTTATTTGGTGAAGAAGTGGTCATCCACGTGGATTTCATTCAAACTTCAACATAGATTACACAAATTAAGCTCAAACATGGAAATCTATAACAATTCTTTACATGCATGCTTCTATTAGCTTGAAATCCAACATATACAACTCAATCCCCTCACATTCAAACTAATTCATGCTCTTGGCCATCTATTAAACTTGAATTCACAAGATAATGACTAAAAATGCATGAATTACTCACCAAGGAGTTTAATCTTCACAATCTATGGCAATTCTTGAGCTTAACCTCCAAAATTTCCATGCTTTAAGCCAAACCCTCAATCTCCTATCCTCTCTTCTTCCAACCGACCCTCTCTTCTCTTCCTTGAGTTTATTATCAGTCAAAATGAGGCTAGGGAGAGAGAGATTGAGTGTCTAAAGCCTTGACAACAAAACCCACTAAGGCCAATATTATAATAATAAAGTAGTTGGGCTCTAATTCATCAATTTAATCGATTTAATCTAACCCGAATCAATTTTCAATTAAATTTCACCATAGGCTCTAAAAATTATGCCAGTCACAATGGCGTAATCAATTTCGGGTTCTGTGGCCAATAAGGCCCTCAATTTAATTTCCAAAGCAAATAATCAAACAGATATTCCTATGGTGAACAGATAGAAATTCAAAACCACATATTTTCACATAGTGGTACACAAAATCATAACAAAACACATAATCACATTCATGTTAAGGACCAATTAATATATCACGGAACAGGGGTTATCACAATTTCATTTGAAGATGAGAACACTGAAGCATTTCCTAGACTAAATTGACTAGAATTGAATTGATTAGGTTACTTTATTTGTGTTACTTTATATTCGACTAGAATTGATTAGTGTTCTGTATTGATAAATTTATTCGTAAAAATGAATTGAATTAGACATTTTGTCTTATATTTACTTTATTTGCTTATTTTTGCTAATTTAGTGATAAAATTTTCTATACAATGACAGATTTGCTTACTATGCCTAGTTCAGTGATAAAAATTGTTATAACAATCATAGATTTGTTTAATTTTCCTAATTGGGTGATAAAATTTGCTATGAGAAATTTATCTCTGAAATTTGTATCATATCATTCATTTTTTTAATTTTCATCTATGTAGGAGAACAATTTGAAGCACACAGATGAAGAGAAAAAAAAATACCTAATGTTGCTAGGAGAAATTGAGGATAAAGATGAAGATGAAGATGAAGACGAAGACGAAGATGAAGATGCTGATTTTTAGCAACAAAATCAAACTGAAAATTTTGAAAAAGAACAAACATTGATTGAAGACAAATCCAAACATGAAGCATGGGAACCAATTCCACACAAAATATGCCCTAAAAAGAAAACGAAAACAGTACCCTTTGAATCACAAAAGAGTGAAGGAAACGAAGTTGATAAAGCGCTTGAAGTGGATCCAAATTTGGTAGAAGTACTTGTTTTTCAGAAGATAGAAGATGATATGCTCAAAATGGAAAGGTTATAAATGGAAAGTTATAGTGATCCCGGTTTCTCTTCCTTTGATTGTTGTATTCCGGACTTAGGTTCCATGGAGTTGGTGGTTGTATATCTTGTTGTTATCCTTTAATTCCGTATGTTTGAGTTTTAGGATGTATTGGGCGTGTTTCGAACAGGTTGGTTGAGCTTTAGTCCCATTCATTGTTGCCCAGAATTTTGGTGGTACGCTCGAGCGGGTCCCTTTGCGCTTGAGCGGAGTTTGATTTTTGGTTGTCCGCTCGAGCGGGTCTTCTTGCGCTTGAGTGGGGTTTACGCACTCTCAACATTTCGTGCCTCTGCAAAACTTCTGCAGGTGTGTTTTTCACGCTCGAGTGAATCTTCTTACGCTTGAGCGGGTCGCGCTTGAGCGGGTATCTTGGCGCTCGAGCGGGAAGTTCATTGTCTGTAAAAGTATTGGAAGGGGGAAATCTACGCTCGAGCGGCTTTTCCTTTGCGCTCGAGCGGGTGTGTTTTGCAGTTGTGTCTTGGCGCTCGAGCGAGTATCCTTGCGCTCGAGCGGGTCCAGTTTTTGTGCTTGACGCTCGAGCGTCTTATTCTCCGCTCGAGTGGGTCATACGTATATCAGATATCAGCTGTGTGATTTTAAACCACTTTTCAACTTCCACTCTCTCTCTTACTTTTCCGAAAAGCCATTTTTGAGAGCTTCTCTCACTACTTTCTCCCTTCTCTTGTAGGATTGATCTAGTAAGAGTGATTTTTTACCCTTGGGCCTTTGTAAAAAGTGTGGGGATCGTTGAGGGCTACATTTTGATCTGAGAATCTTGGGATTTGGAGCATTTTCGATTTCTTCATCATCTCCTTTGAGTCTCATCTATTGAGGTAGGGATTCCTACTCATCTTTATGAGCTTTAACCTAAATGTTGAGCTTTTTGTATAAATGATTTAATTTGGGAAGTTAGGGTTTGAGATGTGTTATTTTGGAAAGAGGGGTTTTGTTCTTTTGATTCAAACATTTGTGTTTTGAGTCTAAAAAGAAGGGTGCTGATGTTGTTGATAATATTTGGGACCTTTGGGTCGATATTGAGAAAGTGGGGAAAATGCCATGTTTGGGTATATATGGGTCATTAGTGTAATTAATGACAATTGTTATGGGAATGTGGAATTGAGTTGGAAATAATGAAATTGGCTCATTATGAGACAAAATGGTGGAGTTGGATTTATTAATCGCTCCCTTTGAAAATGTTGAGATTATATATATCTGTTGAGACATTTATTATCTGTTTAGAAATAACTGCTTTGGGCTATCGGTAGAGGATAATCTTGATTGTTGTAGACAATGCATGATGATTGGGCGAACTAAAACTAATCAATTGAGTATGCCATCGAATATGGCGGTTGATATAATACATGAATTTTATGTATTGATTTGATTATGTATATGATATGCGTTTATATACATTGTGTTGTGTGGGAGGAGATAAGGGATGTACTCCACGGTTTAGGGGAAGATGGAGGATGGACCTCTAAACCAGATATTGTTTGGGAGGAGATAGGGGATGAACTCCATTGATACAGCACCAAAATATGTATCTATTGAATTACTGATACAGCAAATATGTGTATCTGCTGTGAAGTATGGAAGTGTTCTTATGTGTTATTGATACAGCAAACATGTGTATCTGTTGTGAGTATGGAAGTATTGTTGATATGAGTTATAGTCTCATTAAATTATTAGCCAGGTTCTGAGCCTTATTCATAAATTGAGAACTGATAAGTAATGGAAAATGGAAGGAAACATGAACAGATGTGTCATGTAATTAAAATGAGTTATGAATTGATTTATGTGAGTTAAACATTTATCAAATGCTAATGTTTTAGTTATTGCTCATGTTATGTTTAGCATATCTCTACTGGGCGTTGGCTCACTCCATATGGGACATCATTTTCAGGTACAGGTAGCATGCCACCTCCGAGGACGTAGCTTAAGAGGCTTAGTGGCTGGGGCATCTTTTTTGTGATTTCCTTTTTGTATTACATGTATAGCAAGCCAAGGGCTCATTTTGTGTAGAGTTAATACTCTCTCTTTGTAACCAAGTGTTGACTTGGAAAGTTGTAAGCCTGTAGGGCATTTACTTTTGTTGTCAACATGTAATACATTTTGTAATGAATACTCTGATGAAATGTAATTATGCTTACTTCTCTTATGTCTAAGCATGTCTTAAATGTTTGATTGTGGGTTTATTTTGAGGGCGTTACAGAAAGTGACATCCTTCAAACAGCAAATGATAACCTGCAGCAGTAACTCAAGAAGCTAAATAAAGAAATGCAAGATCAGCAGAAAACTATAAAAAATCAAATGCAAAGGAAAGATGAAGAAATCAAGATACTCCATGAGAGAATTGCAACCTTGGCTGAGGAAAACAAGTACTCGGAAGAACAACACACACAAGAATAGCCTGTAATGAAGAAATTGAAAATTTCATTTGAAATTTTCAACATCCTACCAAAAAAATCAAGGCAAAATCTCATTGCACATTGGGCGAATACAAAGAAAAAGTAACAATCTTCTCTCTTGACTCCTGTAGTTCACTTTTGCCGACTGTTTATCATTAACTCATATTGAATTTATAAGTATCAAATATTCCAAAAATATTAATAAATTTATTATTCCAACACTAATAACCCTTTTTTCAGGGATCAGCTAGTGTGGTAAGGAGCTGGCCATGCAACCTATGTCTACTTAAGTGACATTGACAAAATATTGAAGGGTCAAGATTTGGCGGGCATTGTAAGTTGAATTTGTAACTCATTAAAATAACATTTTAGTGTTTGATTTATATTAATTCCTTGTTTTGTTTTTTGTTTTCAACACAGGTAATAGACGCATATGCAGAACACTTGCTTGCACAAAAATAAGGAACAACATCATTCATATTCATTTCAAGTTGCCATGTAACTAACTAGTTTGCTTAACTGAGGAACAACACTTGTTTTATTTTTTTATCAATGTATAACCTCTGTTTGCTTAACTGAGTAACTAGTTTCAAACATATGACACTACCTTCCCTCTTCAATTGGCCCTGTTTCCTAATTCAAATCTTGACATGTGAAACAAAAAGTCAAGCAAACCAAACCAGAATTTCTGATTCAGATTTTGTAATCAGTGTTGTATATTTTGACCTTGTTATTGTGGCGCCACAGTATGAGTAAATCCCAGTCTTTGTTTACAAATTCTGGGCACTTTTTTGGGTTTTCGAAACTACTGCATAGGATATTGAGAACTTCAACAAATATTGAGATGTGTTAAAATTGAAATAGCTAGATTATATGCTATGATGTTGTAGGACATAGTTCAATTTCATTTTGTTAGTGGTGAAGACTCATAGAGCTCTTGTTTGATGTAATTTATTAAGTAATGGACATCTTTCATTACAACTATGGAATAGAGAGAATCATGATATATATATATATTAGTAGATGTGCACACTCACATGAGTGTACTTGAAATAAGCAGTATGGATATATAGACTATTACAGATCATCTATAAATATTTACAGAATGAAAAAGAAGAATAGTATAGATATATTAGGGGATATAAAGATCCATTTGGCATGGAGGAGAAAAAAAGGCCTCAAGACACCAATAGATGTGTTCCCTTTATATGTAGTATAGATGAATTTTGCAATGCAGTGATAAATTTTGATATGGATTGATAAAATTTTTATCACAGTGACAAAAGTTTCATACTCGCCACCTATTTAATTTGAAAAAGTTTAAAGTTAAATTAACATTATTTTTTTATTTATATTTGTTAGCACTTGTTGACAACAAAAGATGAGGAAGCAAGAAAGAGAATGCTGAACAAATTGATACTTGAAGCCATGAAAGCAAGATACCTTCTCTTCCCAATCCACCAAAATTTTCATTGGACAATACTTGTCCTTGACATTGAAGAAGGTTCATGGAAATTCTACAATTCCATGAGACCAAGGGGAGCAATGCCTAAAGATCCACACTTTAATGCCGCAAATGAAGTGGTAAAAATGTTTTAACTATCAAACTTACCATTAATCCAATACATCAATCCTGATCCATGCTTAATTATATATCAAAAATTTATACAGTAATATATTTATCATTCTTTAAATCTATGGTTTCTCATTAATTGTTTCAACTAACTTTCTAATAGAACAATTATACAAATGTATATGTTGTAGAGAGAGATTATTGACAAGTACATAAAGGATGAGAAGCCAACTCTCATCAACCCTGATAAATTTCAACAGGAGACAGAGAGCGTCATCAACAGCCCACAACAAGAAGACACGTCGTAAGGTTATCAATAACAAAACACTATTATAAAAAAAAAAAAAAAAAAAAAAGAAGCAACAAAACCAAATTATAATATTTTGATTTCAAAATATTTTTGCAGGCTTGGTTGTGGAATCATTGTTTGCTATATCATAAGGCAATATGTTTCCAAAAACAACATAATGCCTACTTTTTCCAAGGAAGAATGCAATCAATTGAGAGCCGATATGTTAACTATCTTCTTGACTGACCAATAAGCTGCTCAACAACAAATAGTTGATGAAAACATTGATGACTTGTCTCCACAATAATCAACAGATCTGGAAGAAAAGAAAACAAAAGGAAACATTGATTCATTTGGTTGTTAGAATGTCAATATTTCATACGTTTTGCTTGTTTGGTTGTTACAGTGTTACCTGTATTTTGATGATTTTGGTTCTTACTTTGCTCCAATGAATATTACAATACTTAGTTGTTACAATGTCAAAGTTATGAACAGTGCTTGGTTATTACAATGTCAAATTTACTTCAATGAAACATTCAGTCTTTTTTAGCCATATTGTTACCAGATCTGGCTTTTGATATCAATATTGTTATGCAAATTTCATTCAAAATATTGATTCTAATCTGATTATTTGTATCAAATTTAAAGGTTAATAACAGGTTTGGAGTCACTATACTGATAAAATTTTTTTTTATAGTGTTTTGTTTACACTGATAAATTTATCACTATTTCAACAAATTTATCACTGTGAACATTGATAAATTTACTACTGTTCAAACAAAAAAATCAGCAACTCACTCTCTCTCTCTCTCTCTCTCTCTCTCTCTCTCTCTCTCTCATGCTTTTTCCCCAATTCAAGTAAACAAAACACTATAAAAAATAATAAAAAATTTACCTAAATTAAAAATTAAAACACAAACACTATTACATTGTCCAAATTGGAAATTAAAATACTGTTACAATTTGTAGATATTCCCAAGTTTGAGAATGAATGTAAGAACATGCCATTCTTGATGATTTCTGAATAATCAAAACCATTTGATACTTTTGTTAAACAACTCAAACATCCAAAGCTTGCTTCTGAGTGACCACAAAACAGTATGCAGATTGAGAACTTGTTGCTAAACCAGATAAACATGGTAGTTGATCTAAATTTTTTTTCTTTGCAAAGCAGCTAACACAGCACATATGCAATTATGTATTCTAGAGATTTGATCTACAGCTTTGTATTGTGGAAATTTTTCCTGGGAAAATTGGATAACTCTACACAAAAATTACTTCCTATAAGTAAGTAATATACAAAGATCTACTCCTTTGAATGCTGAAAGACTTATGGGAAAAACCGTATTCAAACTTTGAATCTCAAATCTACTGTCATTTGGAATCTAATAAAAGACATCTACTATATAAAATCACTCAGAAACAACAAAAGTCCAAAAAATGATATATGTGTACATATATATATTCATTTTCTTTCTTCTCTTTTTATCAGCAATCAACCCAAGAGTAAATAAGGTACAGTGTGAAGAGAAAGAAACTGGAAAGAGGTTTAGCATATGTCATTGTAAATTCAGTGCACAAATTATTTGTGTTTTTGAGGGATACATTATCTAACAAGCAAGGCTATATTCTTGTTTGAATTAATCAAGGCACAAAAAAACTAAAAACATGTATAACTAGTGACATCAATTGATTTTTGTTGAGTTTAAGCCAGTGATAAATTTATCACTGTAAAAAAGAACATTTGCTTGGATATGACAGTGATAAATTTATCAACCACTGACATAAATGTAACAAACTGTCAACTCTTCCCATACAATCAGTGATAAATTTATCATTCTTGAAAAGAACAAAATTCAGGAACCCCATTAATGCTTGATTGCTTCCTTCAGACAATGGTAAATTTATCATTCTTACAAAAAAATAATCCACTAACTTGTCCAAACCAATCAGTGTATAAAACACCAAAAACAACAACTACATTTAACCCAAATCAAATAATATAAATCTGTGAAACTTAATCCGGTAAAATATCAGCAAAAAATATAATTTCTGTTTAACAAATTCCTCAATCATTCAATACAAGTACCAAAATGATATATCTTTCCAAAATACTCAATCATTCAATGCAAGTAACACTTCTCAACTCTCAACAAAGTAATTTAATTAAAATCAATACAACTAAAGCAAAGCTTCTTTAGATGTCTTCCGATTATGAGTTCCCATCTTTCCACACCTACTGCACCTAATTCTCTTGATTTCGCCCTTAGAAGGTATTATCTCTGTTCTTGGACATCTAGCTGGTCTCTTACAAAGAGGAGGTAAAACAACGTCATCATCAACAACTACATTTGGCTTCCATATACTAGGAACTGGATAGATAGAATGTGAATAAGAATCACAATAACTACTAACACGATAGTAATCATCAAGAAAACAATTCAGATCCTTCCCACTCCTCTTTATAGCACAAAAACCATGTTTGCAAGGAAAAGAATCAATTTCCCACAATCGACAAGAACAAGAACGTTTCCCAATATCAACCATAATTGAATGATCCAATTGGATTTCATAAATGTTATCGCTACATTTCTTAACTATCCATGCTTTTGTATCATTAAAAGCTTCTTCCAACTTTTTCTCTGCAAAATGGCAAACAATACAATTCCACTTATTCCTAACTTCTCTCCTTCTTGAAAATTGCTCCATTAGTTTCACCCGTATAGCATCAACAAGACTAGTTGAAAACAAATGGCGTTCATCCCTAATCCATGAATTAAAAGATTCCGCAGCATTTGTGCACATTTCACCATACCTCTTGCCTTGAAAATAAGCGTTACACCAACACTCATTAGGCAAATCCTCAAGAAGCTTCTCAACACTACAACCACAATGACCCTTAAATTCTTCAAATAGCTCATTAAACAACTCAATAGTAGGAGCATATGCACATCTACTAAAAAGAGTAAGCAAATACTCTTTAAATTCATGACTCTTCACTGACAAATAAGTCTTTAAGTTTGTCTTCAAATGCATTATAGAAAAAGAATGAGAAGAAAATGGAAAGACTTCAGCTAAAGCTTTCAGCAAACCTTCATGCCGATCAGTAACAAACGCAATATCCCTCCCCGGAGTCAAAATAACAAATAACTTTGACAAGAACCAATGCCAACTGTCATAACTTTCACTATCAACAATGGAAAAACATAACGGATATAAACCTACAAACAAAATATATATACACGTTATCAATAACAAATAAAAAAAATTACAAAAATAAAATCAAAACACAAAGTATATAACATATAGCACTAGCCATAAATAAATTTATCGTTGTATAACTACAAAAATTCCATAGCAACATAAAACATATAGAATCAATGAATAATAAATTTATCACTGTATAAATATAAAAATTTAACAAAAGTATACACAATAAATTTATCACTAATAGATTGAACATACTCAATAATCAATACTCTCCAGTAACAAAAATGATAGAATTATCACTGTTTTAATAATAAAAACAAATAGACACAAAATATATCTTGGTTACCGTCTTTTGCCGTAGCAGCCAATAAACAACCTTTCTGTCTTCCTTTCAAGAAAGTTCCATCAAGCATCAACACAGGCCGACAATATTTGAAACCATGAATACATGCCTCAAAAGCGAAAAACAAGCATTTGAAATGTCTTCCTTTACTATCAACATCAAATTCCATATCAAAGCACTCCCCGAATTACAATCATTAGTGGCATCAACATACCAATGAAGATCGTCAAATGATGATGAATAGTCACCAAAAACAAGACCCCTTGCTTTTTCAACACCCATCCAAGCTCGCTGATAAGAAACTTCTATTCCATAATAGACCTTGAAATCACAAACCACCTCACTAACCGATGTCAAAGCCTTATTACGAATATCACTTGAAATTAGCCCACCAATCATACTTGAAATCATCCTAGCATGTTTAACTGTACGAAAAGAAGATCCACAAGTATGAACATCATCAAATTGTTTAATAACAAAAGTTTTACTATAATTTTTCACTCTAGCATGCACACTCCATAAACATCCCAAATCAACCCTTCTCTTACAATGAACAGTGACACGATCCTTATCATTCTTAACAAAATCAAAATCAAAACCGGAATGAATATAATACTTTGACAACGCATCTCGAAATTCAATAACTACTTGAGCAAACCTTTGTCCCACTCCTTTCATACAATTAACCCACCCATCAGAGAGCAAAGGTTTCCGTTGATTTGAATAAAATGAAGGCAAAAAATTAGTTTCAGTAGAACACTACTACTACTACTACTATTACTACTACTACTACTACTACTACTACTACTACTACTACTACTACTACTACTACTACTAGCTTCACCATCACAAATCATATAACCTTCACCCAAAGAACAATACTTTACAAAAACATCAATACAATGAATATCACAAGAAAGTGCAAGTCCAACCATAACCTCGAAATCCTCTTCACTTTGTAGACCACAACAAGAATGTCCAGGCATTGAATACGATATATTCAAAGAACTACCAACTAACTCACTCCACTTTGCACACAATTTATATACTAAATCATTGAAATTAAATCCATCATTACACTTGATAACCAATGTCACACCTCTAAACTTGCACATAAGAAACAAACAATTCTCCATCACTATAAATCCTGCAACAAACAACAATTATATTACAACAAACAACTCAAACACCCTAAAACAAAATCAAATACAGTGATAAAATTATCAACCAACTCAAACACATCCAAAAACCAACACTGATAACTTTAACAGTTAACACCACCAAAGACCAAGAATGGTGAATAAGGCTTACACTTATTAGACATGGTAACTCGATTTGAATCTTATCGTTACATTGTGCAACCTTTTCATCTCCTATTCCCATACTCACTGATAAATTTATCACTGTTGAAAAAGTTAATCCAACAACACCCCCAAAATACTCAGTGCTAAAATTATCATTGTATAAAATAACAAACTAGCACCTGTGTTCAATCAAGACAATTTCATAACCAAAAAAAAGAAAAATCTAAAATTGTTTACATATACATATCTCAAAACTTTCAATATCATAATCAAAATACAAATTCAATCGCAACAGAAACAATAGAGTAACAACAATATCACAACAAAATCAAAATCACCAACTCAAACTAAAAAGAACCAAAACATTGAAATTGAAATCAAAATAAAACATACCAGTCGACCTAACTCCACAACATCGCAAATCAGAAAATGTAACTATACACCAAACGCAAAATCGCAAATAGGAAGATTCACCAAGCACGCAATCGCAAATCACAAATCGTGAAGATACATCAAGTGCGAAATCACAAATCACAAAGCTCCACAATAATACATTAGCAAATCGTGAAGTTCCACAGAAATCCAAATCACAAACCCATACTCACAACACAATATTTTGATGGAAAATCTAAACATAAATGCGCCGAAACAGGGGAGGGGTACAACGCTACCAAAAAAAAAAGGATCAGGACCTGTTGGTGCACAAGAGCAAAACTCAAGACTAAGAGGGGAATAAGTGTAAAAGGTAGGACCGGCCAGTAAAAAACCCAAAGCGTTTTGACTTGGGCTAGCATTGAAAAGCCCACTCGAATGCGGGGTCGCTGC
The DNA here is from genome assembly GCA_036172215.1 of Camellia granthamiana. NCBI lineage: Eukaryota > Viridiplantae > Streptophyta > Magnoliopsida > Ericales > Theaceae > Camellia > Camellia granthamiana. The sequence goes on from CM069906.1 coordinate 89,233,944, forward strand.
TGTGTGACTCTCGCCTACTGTGGCCCATACAGTGCCGTTTTATCTCCTTTTTTTTTTTTTTTTTTTTTCCTTTCAAATCCTTCTCTTATGATGCTGATTGCTGGAGCAAGATATTTGCAATAATATAATATTTTTATTTATTAATCTATTAATATAAACACAAAAGAATGTTTATATATATGGGTACACATAAACAAATTAATTTAAATTAAAACTTATTAACTTAAGTTATATTTTTATAGTATGATATAACTGAAATTATTATTTTACATTATAAACGTCATAATATATTTAAAAATAATTTTAGGGACCATTTGTCATATGATTAAAAATTACAAATACAAAAGGGATCATTTGTTGTATGATTAAAAACTGCAAAGTGTTGGGATGTAAATTTTTTTTCTCTTCAGTTCAGTTGTGTAACAAAGTTGTGTTTGCCTTCTTTTTTTTTCTTTTCTTTCTTTCTTTCTCCCCCCTATTTTTCTTAAAAAAAAATTCTCTTTGATTTTGCATTTAGCAAAACAAATTTGTTTTTTTAAGGTTATTTTAATTTATGGATGTTATGATTGGTTTAAATTTTTTTTTTTTTTTTTTTTTTGTGTGTGTGTGTGTGTAATCTCGTTCAATTGAATAAAATATATGTAAAATCAAATTTCAAACTTAATAGGATATTTTCATTTTCAATTGAAGTAATGTAATATGTTTATCTATTATTTTTTAGTCAATCTACTAAACCAAAATAAAAAGGGTACACAAACTAAAGTTAACATTGATGAAAATATATGGACTTCTTTTAACATTTCAATCTATCACACACACTCTGTAACATTTTAGTTAAATCATAAACATTCATGTCATTTAGCGAGAATACACAAACACTCTTTTAATATTTTGCCAAAAGATCATAGGCATATACTCAAATAAATATATGTGCCAATATTAATTAAATTATTTGTGTATTTCTATATATAAATACATATAAAATTATGGATAGATTACAAATACAACTCCTAAGATTTGTTAAAAATGTTAATTTTTCCCTCACATTTAAAAAATTACATCCCATGTCTTGCGGTTTTTAATCATATAACAAATGGTCCCTCCTTTTTATATTTGTAATTTTCAAAGAGTGGGAGTTGTTTTTTTTTTTTTTTTTTGACAAACCTCAAAAGGTGTATTTGTAATTTATCTTAAAATTATTTTAAAATATATTGTGATGTTTATAATGTAAAATAATAATTTTAGTTATATCATACTATAAAAATATAACTTAAATTAATAAGTTGTTATGGAGGCTGAATAATCATATACTAAGGAAGGCCAAGAGATTTGAAGACATTAGGCCAAGGGCAATTTGGCTATAATCTAAGGGCTCTTGAAGTTGAATATACAGATCGGCCATATCAAGAGCCGATTGGGAAACAGCATGCAACCGGAAGGCCGAGTAAGCAATCAAGTGTGAGATTAAGAGTGGGCCCAACCCTTGGGCCCAGAGGGTAATATAAAAAGAGGAACGACAACCAAAGAGAGGTATGTGAGAATAGACAAAATAACTTGAGATATAAGTAAACTGGAGAGAATACTAACTTGTCCGTCGGAGTGCTAATTCCGGCAACCCTGACCGGAGTGTTCATTCATTTTTCAGGTAGCGATCAGAGGATCAAGGTCGTCTGGCTGGATCCTGGAGTATTTCCAAACCACTTCTCTACAATTGGCGCCATCTGTGGGAATACTCAAGCGCATCCATGGTGGGTGTAACAGATGATCCTCCGGTAGTTGCTGACGATGTTACTCCAACAGATGACATCACTCCAAGAAACATGCTTGGATCGGAGAATATCACCGTGCGACGGGCCTTGAACTTTGACTCAATAGCTTAGACCTCACCCTCAACTTCAGTGCAAGAGACAATGTAGACAATCATGGATCGAGCAAAGCAAAATGAACAGCGTCTAGAAAGCATGATGGCTGAAAACGAGTGCCTGCGCCAGGAATTAGCCCTGGAGCTAGCCAAATCCTAGCAGGCCGCATGCCATGACCAGGGTCGACCTCCAAGAAAGAAGGGTGATCGACGACGTCAACTTCGGAAACATGATAATGACAGTGATTCTGACTCACCATGCCAGGAACCTAGAAAGAAGAGATGAGTTGATGTATCCAGCTCATCCGAAGGAAGTTCGTACATACGGCATAGGCGAGGGAAAATAAGTGATGATTTGGATGAAGAAGACAAGCATGACCCTTTTGTGCGACGCATCGCAAGGGTTGTGCTGCCCAAGAAGTTCAAAGCACCATCGTTCACCCTGTATGATGGAAAATCAGACCCTATTGACCATATTTGTCATTATAAACAAGCGATGACACTGCATGCTGACAATGAAGCCCTCATGTGTCGAATGTTTCCAAGCAGTCTAGGACCATTGGCCGTCAGATGGTACTATAAACTGGAGCTAGCATCGATAAAAAGCATTTATCAACTACAAAAATCCTTCAGGGCAAGATTCATCACCAATGAAATTCAGCCAAAGCAAGCCGGCTCTCTCTAGGCAATGCAGATTAAACCAGAAGAAACCCTTCGTGAATATTCGGCATGCTATTGGGAATGTTTTAACCTGGTAGATGATGCCTGCAATGACTCCATAGCCATCACCACCTTTAAAATGTGATTACATCCTGATAGTCCCCTCTGCAGTTCATTGACTAGATGGCCCTCCAAAATAGTTTAGGCGTTAATGAAGAAAGTCGAAGAATACTGTAACATGGAAGACGATGCCCTGCGGGTCAAAGTCGGACAGAAAGCCGTTAAGACGGCTCCATCTGGTATCGTTCAGCTGATAAGCGTCGTGCTGTCAAGGAGCCCCGAACCGTGGAATCGGGCTAAACGAGACAAAATGTGTGACTCGCGCCGATCAAGCGATTAGTGTTCACACCGATCAAATGAACAATATGAAGTGGATAGCAGGCGAGCAAGATGCTCAGACAAGAAGTACACGGAATTAGCAGAGCCGATTAGCAAGATTTTGTCGAAAGTCCAACACCTTCCGCTCTTTAATTAGCCATCCAAAATGATGGGACCTCCCGATACAAGGAGAAGGGATAAGCGGTGTGAATACCACAAGGACCATGGTCATGACACCGACAGTTGTTATGTACTGAAAGACCACCTGGAGGAGTTGGTACAAGGCGGCTAGTTGGCACAACACGTTCGAAAGAATAATTTATCGAACACGGTAGCCCTACGGCTAGATTCACCTCCATTTGATGTAATTCATATGATATACAGCTTGCCGTCGTCAGCCGAGTGTAGACATCCCATTTTTGACCGTCCTCAAGACTTGGACGTCACCGTTGGGACGCTCGGTGATTATCCATGTTTGTGTTCGTTTGGAGTTCCCGGAGTTCTCGGCTCGCGCGCCTTGCCTCAGGACCTCCGAACTTGACTGTTTTGTGTTTGGTTTTGCACCAAACACTTGTGCTTTGCTTGGGAGGGGCAGGGAATGCTTTGTGAGGCATCCTCACACACCACCGGCACTGGCTAGAGGCCACCGGCTGGCTGGTGTTGCCACCGGCACTATATTGTGCCGGTCGGCACTCTTTTGTGCCGGTCGGCACTTGTTTTGGCAAAATGACCATTTTACCCTGCCGACCACTTTACAGCTGTTTTTGGAGATATTTTCAGACAGCTTTCTGGCACTTGTTTCCCCTCCATACACGTGTATGGAGGGATGAGCCCTTGGATGACTTAGTTTGTAAGTCTTGGTTGCCTATAAGGAGAAGGCTCTCCTCTTGGCTCAAGGGTTAGCAAAATTTTAGAGAGTTAGAGAGAAAAAGAGAGAGAGAAGCTCTGGTTTTTCTAGGGTTTGAGTTGCATACACCTTCTATCTCTATCCTTCTCTTTTGTGTCTAGGTGTTTTGTGCCTTACTATTGCACACAAACACCTAGTGTTTCACCTTCTCCTTGTAACTGAGGTTCTAAGGGCTGGTTTTTGAAGTTCTTGACAGACTTTGAGCCTAAGGAAGCATCAACTACATCTTTGTCAAAGAAGGCTACAAGGGTAAGAACTTAACTCCCTTTTTACCCCATTCTTGTACCTTATTTTTACATAGTTTAAAACAGTTTTTGGGCTTAGTGTTTGGCACATAAAAGTTCTAATTTTTGACCCTCTTTATTCTATATTAAGAGTGCTTAGTGGTTTGGGGAGGTTTGACCCCCTTTAGACCTTGAAAAGGGTCCCTTTTTGTGCTATTTTGGAGAGATCCGGTACTAGTGTGTTTGGGCCTCTCCACCACTGAAATCTTGAGGGATTTCAGTGGTGGAGATGGTGCCATAAAGTCCTAGAAAGGGGGAGGGCCACCCCCTCTCCTTGATATCCTTGAAAAGGGCAAGTTTTGCCTCTTGAGAGAGCACCATGCTTGAGTGTGTGTTGAACATGTTTGGCTTGTTTTCCATGCTTATATTGCCATGATATAACATGTTCTTAAGTTGGTTTAGGTCCCTTATGCATGCTTAGCATAGTTGCCTTGTAATGCCTATTTGATGCTTTAACATGTCTAGGTTGTATGCCTTTGTTTTGAACATGTTTTAGGCCTAGATCCATGAAGCTTGTGTGCTTATTTTGACATGTTTTAGCTCTGTCCATAGCCATTTGGGTTGATATTGGCATGTATCATATAGCTCCTTTGCATTTGGCTTGTTGGCCTTGAGAGTATGAGTGTGTAGCATGCCATGCTTGCTTCATTTTTGATAGTTTGGAACCATCTAGCATGCTATTTCAGACTTTTTGGTGTGCTTGTGTGCATGTTTTAGTTGCTTCTTTAATGCTTTAAAAGCATGAGTTGAATACTCCATGTTTTGGTCATGTTGCATGCCTTTGTACTTGAGCCTCTTAGATGCCATCTAAGTGGTCCTTTGGGCCTATTTTGACATGCTAAAAATCTGTTTTGGGTTGATCAATGCATGCCATAATTGCTTTGTCTTGGTTTGGTTCAAACCCCCATTGACTTGCCTTGAGCTTAGGCCATTTGCATGCTTTGTTTGACATGCTTCATTGCATGATTTGGCATCATGTTTAACTTGAATTTCAGAGCTTTAAGTGCATACTAGTTGCCCATGTTTGGTCTCTTTAAGTGTGCATGAGAGTTGCTTTTGTATGCCTAAGTCTTGAGCCTTAACACTTGCATGTGTGTGTGTGCATTTGGTCTCATTTTCTAGGCACTTTGGCCACTGATTTTAGGCCCATTTTGAGTTGCCTAATTCATGTCTAAGTCCATCATTTCATTGGTTTGCATGCTTGCCTTATATGCTTGTTTGCATGCTTGCATAAGTGTATCACATTGTCCACATTGCATGCCTAGTTGACATACTTAGGATTTCACCACATTGACATGCATACCAAGCCTCTTGAAGTGAGTTTGATAGAGGTTTGGTACCCCTTTTGTGCCTATGTGGTTTGCATGCATTTGAAATCAAAATTGCATTCTCGGTTCTTTGGGCCATCATGCATGGAAATGCGTGATTGGTGGTCCGAGAACCGAGGCACATCTTCCTTTGAGTCCAAAACATGATAAGGAGTGTGTTTTGGTGCATACATGCCTTGAATTACATTGCCATGCAAGTTGTTGCCCTCTGCTGCTGTGAGTTGCAGGTTTTGCAGGAATTTTGTGCCGACCGGCACTGTTTAGTGCCGACCGGCAGTAAATTGGCAGCCGATAGCTTTATTAAGTGCCGGTGGCCATATCCTTCAGCCGGTGGTGTTCTACCTCAGCCGGTAATGATCTCCAGTACCTAAGGAAGTGTTTCTGAGACTTTGGCAGCCTTCAGAGGAGGATAGCAGGGAAAACAGAGGCACACTTGCATGACAGTGCGATTCCGAGCGAGTCCCGGGCACGCGACGCATTTGAGCCCTCTTCCCGAGGCATTTACTGCTTTGATTAGATTAATTATTTATTTAATTAATTTAGTTAATTTGTAATAATTAATTAGCTTGCGTAGTTAATTAATTTGTATATTCTTTCGATCCCTCCGAGCGAGGGCGTAATTGTAATAAGTGTGGGTGAGTGGGTGTATGTCTTCCAACCCCCATTTCTTCCTCCCTTTTATTTACCTGCTTACAATGGTAGATTAGGGCACGTTTATCTTAGCATACCTTATGCTATGCATGCGGGCATTCATGCATTTGTTTACATACATCGGGCTCGGTACATCATACAAACTGCATCGTACTTTCAATTCCAAATTGAATACGTGATAGTTGTTGCATTTCATGTGCCATGCTTAAGATAGCCGAGCCTGTCTAGATTACATTCCGTATGCGATGCATTAGTCACTTAACATAAACTAAGTCATGCATGTTTGCTAACTAGTTTATTGTTTAGGCGTGGAGTACGATGTAAGTATTTTATGCTTTAGCATACCACATGCGTGTGAGTGTTGTCATGACAGTATGCTTACCATGCGGCTAAATGCTTATGTGTGATATTACTGTCTGAATGCCTGTGGGTGGAGGTTGGATTGCCTGAGTTGGAACAACTCATTGAAATCCGTATTTTAGCCTACTTGCGAGTAGCAAAATTTTACACGCTTTTCGAGACAAAACGGATATGCAATGTTTATTTCCAAGTTAGGCGATCTAGTCTATACTTTTGTGTTGTGCGCATCACATAGTAATTCTAGGTTAATAACCGGAATAAGAACGCATAAAGTTTTCAAAAACGGATATCACGGTTAGTAGAGGCCGGTCTTCGGACCGGGCGAAAGGGGGTGCTCATAGCTGACCTTCCCCGATCGTACCCAAGCTCCCGAGCCAAGACCACTTTGGTGATGACGGACACGTGGCCTTCAGCACCGAGTCAGGGTTTCCTAAATTTCCCAATTAAAAAATATTTAGGTGGCGACTCTGTAATCTGGCAAAGCAGTCCATGTTTGGCACTACTTTCAAAAAATCTGTTTTCTCAAACGATTTGCCGGATTTGGACTCTTTGGTTCAGATTTAGAACCGACACGAAAAGGGAGTCCGAACTGTAGCGCGAGGTCCCCCCCGCGGACGTGCTACAGTTTCTGGCGACTCTGCTGGGGACTTTAGAGAGCTTGACTCAAACTCGTGATATCCTGTTTTGATTTCATTTATGTGTCTCTTTGCATTGCATGTGCATTGGTGCGCCTAGGACACCGTGTTGGCCATCTGCTATTCCTGAGCGGTTTGCCGGAGGCTTGTCTTGTCAAGGCATGTCCATAAGGCTGACCGGTTGCGGGCTCTGCCAGTATGGGAACACAAACCCCGGTTTTACCGGGGCACCCTCTTTTGACCATTCGACCTAGTGCATATTCGGATTCCATAGTGACCATTCCAAACTAGGACAGGTTGCTTACCCGATGCTAAGTTGTTTGAAACCGCTGCGTGCGTAGTGAAACCCTAGCTCCTGACAAAATAGGACAGGGAAACCCTACCCCAACATAGGGGTGTATTGCTCTCATTTACTTGCTATGTGCTTTTAGAGTGTATCTCTACAGGGAATGCATATACCAGTTTGCAAGTCTGGGTATCCGGCCTGCGGGCACCAGTATCAGTATGTTGTGAATCGGTTATATCTGCGGGTGTCAGATTCAGATTTGGGACAGTGACTTCGGGGAACAGTGTTCAGTAGTAGAGTGCAGTTGTTCGACTACACCCGTGTTTGATCTGTTTGGGGCTGAAATACTGCTTGTTTTCCGTTTCAGTTCAGAGATTCAGAGAGTTGAGTCAGAATAGCTAGTGTCTTCTCCTTGCTGAGGCAGGACTGAACATGACGCAGAACTCTGAAGAGATTGTGGTCATGACGGCCGCAATGAGTAAAGGAACCACCCCACAAGATGAGGCTACTGTTGACATGCCGCATCCGCCCAGGTCGCCTGCCGCACACCCAATTTGGACCCCTCACCTATATCAGGCTCGTGAGCCTACTGCTTTTGAAATAATGGGAATGATAGGTGATCTTCAAAGATCCGTAGCGGATCTCGCCTATGGGATGTCTGTTTCGCCACCAGCTGCACCGTATGCCGGAGGCTTTTTACCCCAGGAGCCCCCGCTACTGGGACGAATTGTGATTGAGCTCAGCCAACCGGAGATGGTCTCCAACTATGGCAACGACGCAGCAAACCAAGTTCTAGACCAGGCTGAGGCCGGAGACAGAGGCAAGATGAAGGCCGAGGCCGACCCCATTGAACAACTGCTGTGGGCAGTAGAGGCTTTGAAAGCCGGGGGAATGAACAAGCAACAGATATCCGCAGTTGTGACAAAAGCTGTGGAGGACGCTTTCCCCACTCCACCTGAGGGCAGTTCCAGTCAATCAGAGAATCGGGATAGGCCCCGTCATGCCAAAACAGTTCTTCCTGCTCCCAACCTTGCATCCGGAAAGGATCAGAAATCCAAGCCCGCACCTGCCGATCCGTTCGCCAGCACATCTAGCAGGAGCACTCAGGCTTCAAAATACCAGCCCCGGGGGCGGAGGGTCTTCCATCCTCTCTACATGCCTTTGTCTAGGGCACTTCTCATTTTGGCCAAAAAGGGGCATCTTACACCCCTCGAGCCTAGGCCGCTCCCCAAACCCCTTCCAGCAGGACATGATGCCACTCAGTACTGTGCGTACCACCAGCAATCTGGCCACTCCACCGATAACTGCTTTCGCCTCCGCCACGAGGTGCAGGATCTGATTGACAACGAGGTTATCCTCCCACCCACCTCAGCTAAATCAGTCACTACCCAGTTGTTGGATTTTGAGGACACCAATACTGCGAGTATGTAATCGGGATTCAACCGCCTGCAGGCAGCGCCTCGAGTTTTTGATGTGGCGTCTGGCACGCATTTTTGAGCATCCGCGAATGCTACTTTTGTAAATCCTGGCTTGGGTGCCGAGTCAGTCTTTTGCTTTGTTTTGAGTCTGTCTCTGTCTTGAGTCAGTCCTTTTTGCTTAAGGGTCTGTCTTGTTGTAACGAGTCAGTCCCTCTTTTGTATAGAATACCAGGTGACTCCGGGGTTGTTGCCTCAAGCACCGTTTTGTTTTGTAATTACTTCTTTTTGCTTTCTTTTTGGGTCTACCTCTGCTGTGGAGCCAGTTTACATCCGGGGAACCTGAATGAAACAGCTGCGGCTACCGTGTTTCCGTATCTATTGTTTTGGGCTAGTTGTGCCAGAGAATTCGAATGGGGTGACAGCGCATTCCGCCCGCCCTCGTGTGCCCTAATAATTATTGATTTGACCTAAGTTTTTCAAACCCTTTTGAACACTGCGGTGAAAACGAAGAGGAAGGAATTCCTCGGGATTTGCAAAACTTTGATCAAATTGAAAGAAAGAGAGGCATGCTAAGCCCTTAATGATCGAAATCATGCTTGTCAGCATGAGTACTGAGAAGGACCCTGGCTTGATCCAGACTGGTTCCACACTGTCTTCGGCGCGAGCGATTCGTCGCCTTCTTAAAAACTTTCGAAAACAAAATGTTTTGCGCAGTCCTGCGAAGACCTGTGTGGAATCGCTCTTGAGATTACGCAGCTTAGGATAGCTCTCAGCCTCGAGACTCGACCCCTCATTTTCAAACCTGGGACCAACATCCAGAATGTTCAATAATTAGCTATCAATGCAAGGCCCGTGTGGCCAGACCCGAAGTAGCCCTCGATCAAGGGGCACCGAAATCGGAGCAAAAGACTAGAGTTCACCAGGAGAAGTTGGCAAAGCAACCGTGATTGATTCTCCTGCAAAGTACTGCAACGGTCATTCTCCCGGAAAAGGGGAGGCTTCGATTTCGAAAACCATTTGGCATGGACCAAGCTACACTTTTACCCTTTGAGAGGCTCGCTGGGTCGAGAACCCAGAAGGGCGACCCAGGCAAAAGTTAGAGCAAAGAAAAATACAAAAAAAAAGAAAAAAAAAGAATGCAAAAGAAAGAAAGAAAAAAAAGAAAAAGAAAAAAAATGCAAAAAAAAAAGAAGAAAAAGAAAAAAAAGAAGCTCGCAAGGTCGAAAACCCGCATTGGGCGCCTTGGCAAAAGTAAGAGCCTAAAAATAGTGAAGGTTAAAATACCCGAGTGTACCTTAACCGGAACTACGTAAGGCTTGATTCCCATGTTTGGGATACGTAGGCAACTTCATCTTGAAGTCCAGCCCCCAACGCTTTCATAGCGTCTCAGTCCATGCAATGGTTTTGATTACTTTTGCCTCCTCCGAATCCGATGTCTCGGTTGTAACAACTGGAGCTACGTGATCAACTTCCTCCTGAAGTCCAACCACCAATGCTGTCAAGGTGACTGTGTCCATATATTGTTTGTGGCCGCCTTCGTCCTCTCCGTGCATGAGAATTCGGTTGCGATCAATCATCGATGAGCATGCCGCGGCATTATCCAAGCAAGGGGCAACTTTCCGTTGCCTCATATCGCCATAAAGTTGCCCTGAGTTGCCGCCCAAACTAGGGGCAACTTTCCGTTGCCCTCTTCCCCCCTTTCAAGCAAGGGGCAATTTTCCCAAATTGCCTCCGATCCGAGGTTGCGTATCTCGAGGGTAGGTTCCGCGCCATGTCGAGCATTGTCTGTTCGCGAAAATAGTTTTTGAAAATTTTTACTAAGGTTGACTATTTTCTCAAAAATTATTTCATTTTCCAAAATCGGACCATGTTTGGACCCAAAAGGAAAACTTTCAGTGCTTACGGCCTGACTTGCATGATTTTCAAATCAAAAATCGAACAAGCGCGCTAATCTGACGTTCATTTTGATCAAAACTGTTTTAGAAAGAAAACAAAAAATGGTCAAAGTAATGAACCAGGGGCACAGTTTGAGCCAGGTGTTCTGTCTCTCCCTTGTCATCAACGCGCCTGCCAAGAAAGCACTTTATCTATCAGAAGAAATAGCCGTGAGCTAGCTGTATTCGGCATGAATCTGCCGTTTCCTATTCATCCATCAGCCACCCTGGGGAGGGATGAAAAATGAGAGAATAAAGAATAGAGAGGTGTAAGTCGAGAGAAAAGTGAGCAAGAGGGTTTTGAGAGAAAAACCGAGCTTGAGGGCCGAGTGGCGTGAGAATCACACAAATCAGAAAGGGTAGGAAACCTGCCCGGAGGGATTGGCTCCTCAAGGTCTTTTGTTTTCAAGCACGTCCGTGTGTCGTGTCCTTTGGTTCGTCGGTCTCAATTTAGCTTTGAGTCTTTTCCGAGTGTGTCTCGTTGTGTTTAGGTCGTGTGCCTTTTATTTTCTTCACTTAAGTCCTTTCCACTGTGTTCAGTTGTAGGCTCGATACCCCGTTTGTGAAATCCCTTTTCCAAAGTCAATCGTTTGTGCTCAGAATGCTGTGCCATTCTCTACATTTATGCGAGGCAAGAGAAGGAAAGGGAAAATTTGGGACATCCGAGTGGGTTTCGACTACAACCGCGTCAGCTTTGTGATCCGTCTCGTCAGATTGGGGGTATTTGTTCAGGGTTTGCTGTGTGCAGAATGAACCAAATGCTGCGTTATGGGCGGTATGCAAATGAATCCCCAGCAGATTAGTCCCTAACAGAGTATGGGTTGTGAACCCAGTTTCGAGCAGTGGTTTGTATGAGCTGTTTTGCTGTTTAGTTGGTTGGTTATCTGATTATTGCAGTGCAAGTGTTCAATTGTCAGACAACAGATCAATATCATTTACATTTAAGATGTAATATGATGCAATGCAATGCAAAGTATGAAATGTGCAGATATAACATTCTTTTTCAGATAAAAAGTTTGTTTCATTTCATAATCTGTTCAAGTACATAAGTTTGAGAAAGACAAAAATCTGCCTGCGGCAGTACATAGTACCTTATCTACCAGAAAAAGAAAAGTACAAGAAAAGAAAATGAGAGAAAAACAGCAGAAGTCTGTGATCATCATCAATGGCCTCGCGCCGGGGGATCCATCCTCGCCCTCTTCCTGGGCAGAAGCACAGGAGCATCATCGGAAGTGTCGCTGTCAGAGCTCAAGCCCGAGCTGCCCCCGGCCTCCTCCTCAGAGGCCTCCGCCTCCGACTCGCCATCCCCTGCAACTGGAGCCTGTGAGCTGCTCCCCACATGGCCACGCCCCCCTTTGGTGCGGGGGAATATCCTGCCATCCCGAGTAGAAAGGGGAGGTCCCGATGGAGCGCCGCCACCTACTGCAGGAATCGGGAAGGGAGGCTGAAAAGTACAAAAGGCAGAAGCATCAGTATACACGAAACAGTCAATCAGATCAGAATGCAATGTATGAGTACAGTGTGCGAATGCCGTGAGCAGTTTATCAGATCAGAATGCAATGTATGAGTACAGTGTGTGAATGCCGTGAGCAGTTTATCAGATCAGAATGCAATGTATGAGTACAGTGTGTAAATGCCGTGAGCAGTTTATCAGATCAGAATACAGTGTATGAGTACAGTGTGTGAATGCCGTGAGCAGTTTATCAGATCAGAATGTAGTGTATGAGTACAGTGTGTGAATGCCTGTGAGTAGTTTATCGGATCAGAATACAGTGCATGAATACAGTGTGTGAATGCCCGTGAGCAGTTTATCAGTGCAGAATGCAATGTATGAGTACAGTGTGCCAAGTGCTGTGAACAGTTTATCAGATGTGTTGTGCATCAGATTATGCAAAGCAGTTTGTATATAGTTTGGAACTATGCCGGAGAAAACATACCGGAAGGCCATAGAAGGCTAGGAACTCGAAGGTCCGCTGCAGCATCCCCGCCATGGAGGCATTCAGCTCCAATGACTGCCGGGTATACTCAGAAGAAGCCTGCAAAAGTATTAGATGCATCAATATTCTGTGGAATATCAAATGAACTGAACTGAAATAAAATGACTGTACAGAAATGCAGTAATACATACCGGAGGTAAGTCGGGGATACCAACAAACTCATGATCAGCCGGGGGAGGAGCAAAGGGGATCTGATAGGTCGCCCCATCCAACCCTCGGAAAGATAGTAAAGTAGGCAGAGCGGGCCAGCCCGTCCCTCGTCCCCTCTACACTCCCCTCCTGCCACGAGCTCGAGATCTCTGAGACGATCCCGCTCCTGCTCCCACCTCCGCTCTAGCCGCCGGCGCCGTGGGTCTCTCTGGCTCAGCTCAGCGACCACCGCTCAGCGGCCGCATGATGAAGGTCCGGACGTACTCTGAGTAATCGCCCTCGCCTCTGAAGCCGGCTGCCTCCCAGCCAATGGTGTAGTCCGCCATCTGCTCGGCGGTGAACCCCTCGGTGTCCCTCATATGCTCGGGAGGATGCATCGGAACTATCTGCTCAGGTAACCCTGAGGTCTGACGCAAGAAGCGCTCACCCAGGTACCAAGCCCGACAAATCGGGCCCTCTAGCAAAATCCGGTAACGCGAGGTCTCGATCGCGCCGGCAAACCAACCTCGAACTATCGCCGGCAGAGGAGCCCATGGCTGCCAGGTGATCTGAAATTGAAATACAGTTTATTACCTACTGGTATTGCAAATATGCAGTGAGAAGTGAAGCTTAAGCGAACTGCAAATAAAACATACCTCGGCGGAGGTGATGGTGTCAAAATAGCGGCGGAAGAAGCTGAAAGTCTCCCGCGGGCCTCCGGGTACACCTCCCGTCGTAGCGGCGTGAAAAGGGGACGACCAGAGGAGTCTCCGTCTCCGGTACTGGCTCTAGCCTGGGAAAGTAGGCATAGACCCACAACTGCAAGACAGATGTCAGAACATTTATCAGAAAAAGCAGAATACAGAGTAAAACAGAAATAGCGGAGCCGTGTGTTGTGCAGTGTATTGAGCAGAGTGTACAGTGTGAATAGTGAACAGTCAGTATAAAGCGGGAGTATGTGTGTGCCGTGTGTACAGTATACAGCAAGTGTAAAGCAGACTACAGTGTGTGCAGTATATAGAGTACAGAAAGTACAGAACAGAAGTGTAAAGCGGAGAAGAAGGCATACCTCCCAAGCTCGCCAGTAGCCTCCGAGCAACTGCCCGCTGCCGCGAGAGACTGAGCTCATGTAGCCATAAAGAGTGGCCAGAGCTGCGCCACCCCAGTCGACGCGTAAGACATCTCGGACGTCCACCGGTGCGCTGAGTAGGCAAAGAGGCACGGTGTTCGCCCGGTCAGCGAATAGGGTGGTCCCCAACAAGAACATCAAGAAGCCGCGTGCATACTGCTCCACGGCCACCTCGGTCATCGGAGCCGCGTCAACGGGAAGAGGCTGCACCCTGAACTGCACCTCGAACCAAGAATAGGGGACAAAGCCTGGACGTGCCAAAGGCGGAGCCGCGCCAAGTAAATGAATCTGAGCGGCAGTCCACTCGTCCATATCAATGTCGAAGGGGATCGGATCACCCCCAACCCCGATGCCGGTAAGCACCGAGAAGTCATAAGGGGTCATCGTCATGTCCCCAGTCGCCGATAGGTGGAATGAATCGGTGGTGTCCCACCATCTCTCTGCCAGGGCCGCGAGAAGAGGCCTGCAGGCAGTAAGTCGAGTCAGACCCCTGCAGAAAGAGCCGAAGCCCGCCTCGTCCACGATGTGTCGGACTGCCTCAGGAAGCTCCAAGTACCAATCTCGAGCCGTAACATTCCCATACCCGCGGATGGTATGGGAATCTCCCTGTTTACAAACAAATGGTTGCAAAGCAATATGAAATGCACAGTTCTAAGGGAACATGTTAAAGTCAATACAAATCTAGCATGCGTGCACGTTTTTTTCAGATTCAAACAGAAATCGGGTGCCGTTGCACTTACAGTAAACTACAATATGTGATGCAGCAGTGTGTTTTTGAGTAAATGCAATGCAAATATGGTGCACGTGTGCACATTTTTTTCAGATCCAAGCAGATATCAAGTTTCAGTGTACTACGGTGGACTACGACCTGTGATGTGTCAGTGGGTTTGTAAGGAACAGCGTACAGATAGGGTGCACGTGTGCACATTTTTTCAGATTCAAGCAGATAACGGGTCATGGTAAGCCTACAGTGAACTACAGCATGTAATACGTCAGCGTATTCGAGTGGTTCGATTCAGTATAAATCTAGCACGTGTGCAGGTTTTCAGATTCAAATAAATACCGGGTATCGGTGAGTTTGTAGTGAAATACGGTGTGCCGTGTGTATGGGCAATTGAGACTAATGCAGTGTGTGTGCATGTGTGTCGGTCCTAAGCAGATATCAGTTGTGAAGTTGTCTACGATCAACCACAGTATAGTATATCAGAGTTAAGCAAGTAAAGGTTGTAATCAGCTATGGCAGTTGACAGTTTACGGTTCTACATTGCAGAAATTAAAACAGGGAAAAGGGTTACCTCGGAAGCGCCGAATGAGAGGTGCGAGGTCGGCTCGCGCAGCAGAAGCTCCGGGTCCAGAGCCCTGTCAAAACCGCGGAAATGGCGGAGTCCATCTGGCGGAAGTACGTGAATGGCCGGGCGATAGGTCGCCGGGTCGAATGGTCGCTCGCTCAATGGAAGGAGCTCGACCCCGGCATCCATCTCGTGATCCGGGGGAGTCCCGACATGAGGAACGTCGTCTGCCATGGTAGTGGTAGCGAGAAAATAGCCGGAAAAGGAAAACAGGGTTGGAATATGAAAGGTCAACCGAAAAAGTCAACCCCGAGAGGGCTGGAAATGGCCGGGAAGGTCGGAAGACGAGAATATACGGAAATGTGGAGAAAATCGAGGGGAACAAGTCCCGAAAAGGGGGAAATAGCAAAGGGAACACCGAAATGAGATTTCAATCGGATGGAAATGTCCGAAACACGAAGAAAATCGCGAATTGAACGACGAAATCAAGCCTAAAACTCAAAGAAATGAGCGAAAGATGAGAAAACAAAGCTCTAGAGAGGTAGAGAGAGAGATTTCGGCGGAGGGAAAATGATTAGGATAGGGTTTCAAGCCCTATTTTAAAACACCCGTGGCGAAATGGCAAAACTGCCCCCGATCAGCCATTTTTGGTCGGTCGGCACATTATTGTGCCGGTGGATGAGTTTAGGCAGCCGGTAGCCTTCCCACCCAGCCGGTGGTGTTCCCAAGGCCTTGTTTAGGCTAGATGAGGGATTTTGGGTCTTCATAGCTCAAGAAAGTGCAAGAAAATGCATCCCCGATGCTCAACCGGCCTCCGTTTTGACTTCGGACCGTGTTTACTGTGCGTAACACTCAAATTCGAGCAAAGTTTGTATCCTTTTGTATCCTTTTGTCTTTCATAAGATTTAGAAGTTGCCCCGTGAGTGTTGCACGCATTCACCACGCTTTCCGGTGCGCCGCCTCGCGCCGTTTCGCACGTCCCTTGCGGCTTGCATCATTTTCCATCCGATGAGGTATGCGTGCCTCATCTTGCATTTCATTGCATTTCGAGGTATGCGTGCCTCATCTTGCATTTCATTGCATCAGGAGGTATGCGTGCCTCATCTTGCATTTCATTACATTTCGAGGTACGCGTGCCTCGTTTTGCATTCCATTTTCCATCCGATGAGGTATGCGTGCCTCATCTTGCATTTCATTACATTTCGAGGTACGCGTGCCTCGTTTTGCATTCCATTTTCCATCCGATGAGGTATGCGTGCCTCATCTTGCATGCCTCATCTTGCATTTCATTACATTTCGAGGTACGCGTGCCTCGTTTTGCATTCCATTTTCCATCCGATGAGGTATGCGTGCCTCATCTTGCATTTCATTACATTTCGAGGTACGCGTGCCTCGTTTTGCATTCCATTTTCCATCCGATGAGGTATGCGTGCCTCATCTTGCATTTCATTACATTTCGAGGTACGCGTGCCTCATTTTGCATTCCATTTTCCATTCAATGAGGTATGTGTGCCTCATTTTGCATTTCATCTGTGATTCGCGTGAGGTGTGCTACCTCACGTGTTTCATTTTGCATTTCACTTTGATTCGCGTGAGGTGTGCTACCTCACGTGTTTCATTTTGCATTTCATTGCATCTCGAGGCACGTATGCCTCGTTTTGCACTTCATTTTCCATCAGATGAGGTATGCGTGCCTCATTTCGCATTTCATTGCATCTCGAGGCACGTATGCCTCGTCTTGCACTCCATTTTCCCACCAATGAGGTACGCGTGCCTCGTTTTGCATCCCTTGTGGCATGCGTGTCACATTCGCACAGTTGCCCCACGCAAGGTCCGGCGGGACCAAAAACACGCAAGGTCCGGCGGGACCAAAAACACGCGCGGTCTGGCAAGACCTTAAACCCGCTTCATTGCATTGTCACGTGCTTTATTACGAGCACCATCATGCATGTATGCTTTGTATCGTTGCCTCGTCCGGTCTGGCGAGACCTTAAAACACGTACGGTCTAGGAGACCTTAAAACCTTTGGCGCATGCATTGTCAGGTATCATCATTTCAATAGCTGCGTATTTTGAAACCACGCCCCGGGGTCTAGGAGACCTTAAATCTTCGGGAGGTGCGAGACCTTCGGTGTGTTAAGTCGCCCCTCATTGCATTTGACATGCATTTCATCGCGCCGTTTAGCGCACCCTCATTGCACTCCATTTTCCATCTTTTGAGACGCGCACGTCTCATTCGCCCCATTTGCATCCGTGTGCATGTCTCATTTGCATCGTACGCACTTAAAGTGTTGTGTAGCAGTTGCCCCCCCCCCTCGGGTCTGGCGAGACCTTAAACACGCACGGTCTAGGAGACCTTAAATCCTCGGGAGGTGCAAAACCTACGGTGCGTTAAGATATGCACTTCATCGCATTCGGCATGCATTATATCACACTAACTTGTGCACCGCATCTCAATTCTTGCGTTGTCATGCATTCGTAAAGCCGCGTGTTGCCGCACATTTTAAAAAAAAAAAAAACATGCATTGTCATGCATTGCATTATTGGTCTAGGAGACCTTAAATCCTCTGAAGATGCAATTCCTTCGGTGTTTGTCGTGCCCGAACGACTTTCGGTGGTCTGGTAAAGCCACCTATCTGTGTTTGCAGTGAGTTCCTAGGAGACCAATGGGGACGGTGAAAACTAGAGTTTGAACGGCTTATGCCTAGAACGCAAAGGTTCGGAATTTCCGAGACTAAAGTCTGGTTTAAATACCCAGGGGGTGTACCCTCGGCTTGAAATCTGTATGGAAGCCCCATAGGTTGAGGCGGCGTGTCTACGCCTCAATTCTGGATACTGAACCAACCTAGTATATCGCCCTGTCGGGAGAATAGGGAAAGCTGCAGTCATAGCCATTGCATCACATGCATATCATGCATCATTAATACTGTATATGTCATGCATTCCAAAAAATTTTCAAAAGCAACAAAATAAATACAAAAACACATGCATTTCATGCATCATTTGTAAATATTGCATATGTCATGCATTTTCAAAAATCCAAAACCGAAAACAAAAAAGAACATGCATTTGTCATGCATCATCATTGTAGTATAGTGTATATGTCATGCATTTTCTGTAAATATCCATTTCCATTGCATTGTAGTTGCATGCATCCACTGCATCATCTTCCATATATGGCTTGCGCCTTTCCAGGTTGAGCTTGGTCTGGTATGTGCTCATGCTTTTCACGTCTATACACTCATAGTTCTGCGTGCGCTCCCGCCTTGAGGGCTTCGACACCTTTTCTATGTTAGACATGACTTGTATGTGTACATGCCCTTCCTAGGCGAGATTTGGTTTGGCCCGCGTGCCATATCCATTGTATCATCTATCCATCATATTACATTATAGTGTAATTGTTGCATCCGGCATTAGGATCATTATTCCCTCCTCAGCGGGTCGTTACCCCACTTATGTCATCCCACCCAATACTTGTTCTCGTGTCCGTCTACATCACTCATAGTTCAGACATCGTTCTATGGTAGACGGTCTTGCTACTTCCATCAATCTATTTGACATATGTGTGGTTTTGAACCGCTTACGAGTGAATCATGATTCAATTGCCTTGCATGTAGTTCGCATTAGTTTTAATTGCATTGCATTATCATTTGCATTATTCATACATAGTTTTGTATATATTGCATAGCATCCATCAGTCGCATTGCATATGTCATGCATGTTGCTAATCATATTGTACCTGTTAAGTTTGCTTTCTTTTCAGGCACGATATTGTATGTACGGTTCATTTACCGCTGGTGGAACCAGGCGAGCCGCACAGGTATTGTATCTCCCGAGTGAGACGTTTTCAGAATTTCATAATTCTCTTACAGCCTTTCTGCATTGTAGTGTAGACTGTTGCATGTTAGCTTATAACTGTTGCATGTGTGCTTCATTACAGCTTTCTTTGCATAATCATAAGTTATGCTCGGCTTCTTGCATTTTCAGTTGCATTTTGCCCCTGCCTACGGGCGCATATCTTATCCTTGGCATGTGTGCCTCCTGCATGAACTACGCTGGTTTGATTCCTTAGCGGATACGTAGGCAGCTTGCGAGTTCAACCATTTGCGCTTTGTATGTTTGTCCAAGTCTTCGGCCTTGTCAAAAATGGGTCGTCTCTGGACTTTGACATTCACTCCCGTCATTGTTATGACTTCCGAGTTCTGTCAAAGAGGAGCAACTGTAGACATCCCATTTTTGACCGTCCTCAAGACTTGGACGTCACCGTTGGGACGCTCGGTGATTATCCATGTTTGTGTTCGTTTGGAGTTCCCGGAGTTCTCGGCTCGCGCGCCTTGCCTCAGGACCTCCGAACTTGACTGTTTTGTGTTTGGTTTTGCACCAAACACTTGTGCTTTGCCTGGGAGGGGCAGGGAATGCTTTGTGAGGCATCCTCACACACCACCGGCACTGGCTAGAGGCCACCGGCTGGCTGGTGTTGCCACCGGCACTATATTGTGCCGGTCGGCACTCTTTTGTGCCGGTCGGCACTTGTTTTGGCAAAATGATCATTTTGCCCTGTCGACCACTTTACAGCTGTTTTTGGAGATATTTTCAGACATCTTTCTGGCACTTGTTTCCCCTCCATACACGTGTATGGAGGGATGAGCCCTTGGATGACTTAGTTTGTAAGTCTTGGTTGCCTATAAGGAGAAGGCTCTCCTCTTGGCTCAAGGGTTAGCAAAATTTTAGAGAGTTAGAGAGAAAAAGAGAGAGAGAAGCTCTGGTTTTTCTAGGGTTTGAGTTGCATACACCTTCTATCTCTATCCTTCTCTTTTGTGTCTAGGTGTTTTGCGCCTTACTATTGCACACAAACACCTAGTGTTTCACCTTCTCCTTGTAACTGAGGTTCTAAGGGCTGGTTTTTGAAGTTCTTGACAGACTTTGAGCCTAAGGAAGCATCAACTACATCTTTGTCAAAGAAGGCTACAAGGGTAAGAACTTAACTCCCTTTTTACCCCATTCTTGTACCTTATTTTTACATAGTTTAAAACAGTTTTTGGGCTTAGTGTTTGGCACATAAAAGTTCTGATTTTTGACCCTCTTTATTCTATATTAAGAGTGCTTAGTGGTTTGGGGAGGTTTGACCCCCTTTAGACCTTGAAAAGGGTCCCTTTTTGTGCTATTTTGGAGAGATCCGGGACTAGTGTGTTTGGGCCTCTCCACCACTGAAATCTTGAGGGATTTCAGTGGTGGAGATGGTGCCATAAAGTCCTAGAAAGGGGAGGGCCACCCCCTCTCCTTGATATCCTTGAAAAGGGCAAGTTTTGCCTCTTGAGAGAGCACCATGCTTGAGTGTGTGTTGAACATGTTTGGCTTGTTTTCCATGCTTATATTGCCATGATATAACATGTTCTTAAGTTGGTTTAGGTCCCTTATGCATGCTTAGCATAGTTGCCTTGTAATGCCTATTTGATGCTTTAACATGTCTAGGTTGTATGCCTTTGTTTTGAACATGTTTTAGGCCTAGATCCATGAAGCTTGTGTGCTTATTTTGACATGTTTTAGCTCTGTCCATAGCCATTTGGGTTGATATTGGCATGTATCATATAGCTCCTTTGCATTTGGCTTGTTGGCCTTGAGAGTATGAGTGTGTAGCATGCCATGCTTGCTTCATTTTTGATAGTTTGGAACCATCTAGCATGCTATTTCAGACTTTTTGGTGTGCTTGTGTGCATGTTTTAGTTGCTTCTTTAATGCTTTAAAAGCATGAGTTGAATACTCCATGTTTTGGTCATGTTGCATGCCTTTGTACTTGAGCCTCTTAGATGCCATCTAAGTAGTCCTTTGGGCCTATTTTGACATGCTAAAAATCTGTTTTGGGTTGATCAATGCATGCCATAATTGCTTTGTCTTGGTTTGGTTCAAACCCCCATTGACTTGCCTTGAGCCTAGGCCATTTGCATGCTTTGTTTGGCATGCTTCATTGCATGATTTGGCATCATGTTTAACTTGAATTTCAGAGCTTTAAGTGCATACTAGTTGCCCATGTTTGGTCTCTTTAAGTGTGCATGAGAGTTGCTTTTGTATGCCTAAGTCTTGAGCCTTAACACTTGCATGTGTGTGTGTGCATTTGGTCTCATTTTCTAGGCACTTTGGCCACTGATTTTAGGCCCATTTTGAGTTGCCTAATTCATGTCTAAGTCCATCATTTCATTGGTTTGCATGCTTGCCTTATATGCTTGTTTGCATGCTTGCATAAGTGTATCACATTGTCCACATTGCATGCCTAGTTGACATACTTAGGATTTCACCACATTGACATGCATACCAAGCCTCTTGAAGTGAGTTTGATAGAGGTTTGGTACCCCTTTTGTGCCTATGTGGTTTGCATGCATTTGAAATCAAAATTGCATTCTCGGTTCTTTGGGCCATCATGCATGGAAATGCGTGATTGGTGGTCCGAGAACCGAGGCACATCTTCCTTTGAGTCCAAAACATGATAAGGAGTGTGTTTTGGTGCATACATGCCTTGAATTACATTGCCATGCAAGTTGTTGCCCTCTGCTGCTGTGAGTTGCAGGTTTTGCAGGAATTTTGTGCCGACCGGCACTGTTTAGTGCCGACCGGCAGTAAATTGGCAGCCGATAGCTTTATTAAGTGCCGGTGGCCATATCCTTCAGCCGGTGGTGTTCTACCTCAGCCGGTAATGATCTCCAGTACCTAAGGAAGTGTTTCTGAGACTTTGGCAGCCTTCAGAGGAGGATAGCAGGGAAAACAGAGGCACACTTGCATGACAGTGCGATTCCGAGCGAGTCCCGGGCACGCGACGCATTTGAGCCCTCTTCCCGAGGCATTTACTGCTTTGATTAGATTAATTATTTATTTAATTAATTTAGTTAATTTGTAATAATTAATTAGCTTGCGTAGTTAATTAATTTGTATATTCTTTCGATCCCTCCGAGCGAGGGCGTAATTGTAATAAGTGTGGGTGAGTGGGTGTATGTCTTCCAACCCCCATTTCTTCCTCCCTTTTATTTACCTGCTTACAATGGTAGATTAGGGCACGTTTATCTTAGCATACCTTATGCTATGCATGCGGGCATTCATGCATTTGTTTACATACATCGGGCTCGGTACATCATACAAACTGCATCGTACTTTCAATTCCAAATTGAATACGTGATAGTTGTTGCATTTCATGTGCCATGCTTAAGATAGCCGAGCCTGTCTAGATTACATTCCGTATGCGATGCATTAGTCACTTAACATAAACTAAGTCATGCATGTTTGCTAGCTAGTTTATTGTTTAGGCGTGGAGTACGATGTAAGTATTTTATGCTTTAGCATACCACATGCGTGTGAGTGTTGTCATGACAGTATGCTTACCATGCGGCTAAATGCTTATGTGTGATATTACTGTCTGAATGCCTGTGGGTGGAGGTTGGATTGCCTGAGTTGGAACAACTCATTGAAATCCGTATTTTAGCCTACTTGCGAGTAGCAAAATTTTACACGCTTTTCGAGACAAAACGGATATGCAATGTTTATTTCCAAGTTAGGCGATCTAGTCTATACTTTTGTGTTGTGCGCATCACATAGTAATTCTAGGTTAATAACCGGAATAAGAACGCATAAAGTTTTCAAAAACGGATATCACGGTTAGTAGAGGCCGGTCTTCGGACTGGGCGAAAGGGGGTGCTCATAGCTGACCTTCCCCGATCGTACCCAAGCTCCCGAGCCAAGACCACTTTGGTGATGACGGACACGTGGCCTTCGGCACCGAGTCAGGGTTTCCTAAATTTCCCAATTAAAAAATATTTAGGTGGCGACTCTGTAATCTGGCAAAGCAGTCCATGTTTGGCACTACTTTCAAAAAATCTATTTTCTCAAACGATTTGCCGGATTCGGACTCTTTGGTTCAGATTTAGAACCGACACGAAAAGGGAGTCCGAACTGTAGCGCGAGGTCCCCCCTGCGGACGTGCTACACCGAGGTACATACAATTCAGTTGCAACCTAGCCTGCATAAGCCAATCACACCAGCAAAACAACCCCATGAAACTGAGAGGATTAGTTTCGACGACACTAACTTAGTTAGAGTAACTCCCCCCCACGCCGATCCCTTCGTCATCGAGCTACGCGTGAACAGATTCACCATTGAACGTGTTCTCATCAATCAGGGAAGCACTTCGAAAATAATGTATTACAAGGCATTTGTTAAACTTGGCTTCACTAACTCTGATTTGTTGCCGGCCGATCACCCATTATTTGGCTTCAGCGCTAACCCTGAGTATCCTTTGGGCAAGATCACACTACCAGTTCGGGCGGGCACCAAATCAGTAGATGTAGAATTTTTGATTGTCAAACTTCTGTCACCATACAATCTCATCATGAGAAGAACTTGGTTGCATACCATGCAAGCTGTTCCAAGCACCTAACATCAATTTCTTCATTTTCCGACTGAGTATGGCATTGAACAAATTCGGGGTTCTCAAAAATCGGCATAGGCATGCTACCTTGTTATTGCTGTAAAGAGACCAAATGAACTGGAAGTGAATTCGATTGAAGTACCGGATCAGGAGAGCTTCGAGGACATTAGGAAGATCCCCAGTGAAACGGCAACTGAAGACCTGGATCGGGTCGAAATTAATAGGAGTCCTGACAAGTTCTTCATGATCGACACTTCCTTGAACGAAGTTGACAGATACGAGCTTGTATCCTTCTTACTCGGCAACCTCAACGTGTTTGCATGGACACCGTACGATATGCCAAGGGTGGATCCATTTGTGGCCCAGCACCGCTTAAACGTTGATCCAAAATGTAAGCCAATCATTTAGAAAGTTACCAGTCAGCCGTGGAGCATGCTTCGGCCATTGTTGAAGAAGTTGACCGATTACTTGATGTCGGGGCAATTCGTGAAGTAACCTATCCTACATGGTTGTCCAATACTGTGGTTGTAAAGAAGAAGAATAGATCTTGGCATGTTTGTGTGGATTTCACGGATTTGAACAAAGCTTGTCCTAAGGATTGTTTTCCCCTCTCCAGAATAGACCAACTCGCAGATGCAATGGCACATCATTAATGCATGAGCTTCTTGGACGCCTACAGAGGCTATCACCAAATTTCCATACATCCGGAAGATCAAGAAAAGACCGCATTCCTTATCCCAAGAGGAACCTATTGCTATAAGGTCATGCCTTTCGGGCTGAAGAATGCGGGGCAACTTACCAGAGACTGGTTACTGCTATGTTCAAGGAACAGCTCGGCCGTACCATGGAAGTATACATCGACGATATGGTGGTCAAATCCAAGGAAAAGCACGGCCATCTAGCCGATTTGGCAGATACATTCGGCATTCTTCAAAAGTACAAAATGAAATTGAACGCCTCAAAGTGTACATTCGACATTGGATCTGGCAAATTCCTCGGCTACATTGTTAACCACCGCGGAATAGAGGCCAACCCAAGGCAGATCATAGCAATTCTAGAACTTGGCTCTCCTCGGTCAGTCAAAAAGGTTCAGAAGTTGATGCGAATGGCTGCCGCGCTCAACAGGTTTATCAACTGTTCTACAGATCGCTGCCGACAATTCTTTTACACACTTCGGCAAGGCAAAGCTTTTGAATGGATCCCCGAGTGCCAGGCCGCTTTGGACAGCTTAAAAACTTATCTCCGATCAACACCACTCTTGGCAACCCCCTCGGCAGGCGATCTGGTCATTTTGTATCTGGCGGTATCTGACTGGACGCTCAGTGCCGTACTTTTAAGGAAAGAACTCGGGGAGCAGCAACTAGTTTACTATATAAGCAAAGCAAAGGCTAACGCCGAAACACGTTATCTACCATTGGAAAAGCTCATCTTTGCTCTCGTCATGGCTGCAAGAAAACTGATGCATTACTTTCAAGGGCACACCATAGGGGTACTAATGGACTATCCCCTCCAGTGAGCGCTTCGTAGCGCGGAAGCATCAAGGCGTGTTTCGAAATGGGCTTTGGAACTTGGTGTAGACGTCCCCCGAACGCATCCCGGGGGAAGGGAGTGCGAGTCCTCCCCCCCCCCCCCCGGTTCTGGTTCGATATTGGGTTACTACAGTTCGAAGGACTCAAATGTCACGGTTCTAAATCTCAAACCAAAGAGTCCAAAT
The DNA here is from genome assembly GCA_036172215.1 of Camellia granthamiana. Classification (NCBI taxonomy): domain Eukaryota; kingdom Viridiplantae; phylum Streptophyta; class Magnoliopsida; order Ericales; family Theaceae; genus Camellia; species Camellia granthamiana. Next base: position 89,259,313 of record CM069906.1, read on the forward strand.
CCGGCAAATTGTTTTGAAAACAGATTTTTTTTGAAAGAAGTGCCAAACATGGACTGCTTTGCCAGATACAGAGTCGCCACCTAAATATTTTTTAATGGGGAAATTTAGGAAACACTGACTCGGTGCCAAAGGCCACGTGTCCGTCATCACCAAAGTTGCCTCGGCTCGAGAACTTGGGTACGATTGGGGAAGGTCACTTCGTGAGCACCCCCGCTCGCCCGGTCAAAGACCGGCCTCTACTAACCATGATATCTATTTTTGAAAACATTGTGTGTTCTTATTCCGGTTTATTAGCCTAGGTTACTATGTGATGCGCACAGCATACAAGTATAGACTGAGTCGCCTGAATTGGAACAAAACATTTCATGTTTGTTTGTTTGAAAATGGTTTGCTGGTGCTACCCGCAGGTAGGCTTAAGATGCAGATTTTGCCACCCTCGGGTGGGCTTAGAAAACAGTGATTTTGCCACTATCTAGTGGGCTTAAAACAAACAGTCAATGCATTGTTCCAATCCAAATAACTCAACCTCCACCCACAGGCATTCGAGGCAGTTATATCACATAAGCAAATAGCCTCATGGCAAGCATGCTATTCATGGCAGTCACTCACACGCATGCAAGGATGCTAAAGCATAAAACTCACCGAGTACTCCAAGCCAAAACAGAAGCTCATTAGAAATCATGCATGATCCTAAATATGCTGAAATGCCTAATGCAACACATGCAAAATGCAACTATAGCAGGCTCGGCTATTCTAAACATGGCATATGGAATGCTACAACTAACACGTATTCAATTTGGAATCGAAATACAAATGCAGTTTGTATGATGCGCCGAGCCCGGTGCATACAAAACAGATGAATGAATGCAAACATGCTATCATACTGTATGCTAATTGAAATATGCCCTATATCTAACCATTGTAAGCAGGTAAATAAAAGGGAGAAAGACGTGGGGTTGGAAGACATACATCACACTCACCCACACTTATTACAATCATGCCCTCGCGCAGAGGGTCCAAATAAATATACAGTCCGAATAAAAGAATATTACAGTCCAAAATAATACAGATTCCTAATTAATTAACAAATTAACTAAGAAAACTGTAAAACTGGCATGCAAGCCAGGGGCTGCCTTGATTCTGATAAATGATGCATGCCGGGCTGCTTTGGCGCTGAAATCCACTGGGATGCCCCAATTAGCCTCTGTTTGCACCTGCTCTTGAAATACGTGCCAAGCTCCGAAAAGTTGCTGATTCTTCATTTTGCTGCAACAGAGAGCAGGAAAGGGGCATAGCAATATATTTCACAAATATATGCATGCCTCGATCCTCGTGCCACCAATCACGCATCTCGATGCATGATGGCCGAAGAGTCGGATTGCACAACTCAATATAGGATGAATGCGTATGAATGCTACAACAAAACCTAACTCCATCATGGGTAATCCGGAGTGTCGGTGACTTGGGAATTGAGACCCGTTCCGTCACTCGGGGTGTGAAACGTGCCTCGTTTCCCGTGCTCGGGCTAACTCCTATTCCGAACACAATGTAATATGCATGAAATGCAGCTAATATACAATCCTAACATACACAATGCTATGAAAATGAGATGCCTCGAAATGCGTGCGCGCGGGCACGCAAACCGAGGCAATGATCCTAAGGCATGAAATGGCAATACGCAATGCAAATTGGACTTACACTAACACGAGTGGACCTCAGCCACACTCACATAAGAGGCCGATGGATAAAAGTGAAGTGCCTCGAAATGCGTGCACACGGGCACACAAACCGAGGCAATGGCATACGGAATGCAATGATGCTAAAATGACAAATACAATGCAACATGGGCTTATACTAACATGAGAGAGCCTCAGCCGCACTCACATAAGAGGCCGTCGGATAAAAGTGAAGTGCCTCGAAATGCGTGCACACGGGCATGCAAACCGAGGCAATGGCATACGGAATGCAATGATGCTAAAATGACATGAAGAGTGCAAAATGGACTTACACTAACATGAGTGAGCCTCAGCCACACTCACATAAGAGGCCGTCGGATGAAAAATGAGATGCCTCGAAATGCGTGCACACGGGCACTCAAACCGAGGCAATGACATAAAGGCATGAAATGGCATGGAAATGATGTGCAAAGATGTGAATGAATTTCAGCACTCATAAATGATGCAAAACAGTCCCGAAATGAGGCGAAAGTACACCCGATGCATGAAATGGCCCCGAAATGCGAAATTAGGCACCCGAAATGGCCTATAGCTATGCAATGCATGCACAATATGGACATGGAACGAAAATACAGTAGCAAGGCAGCCCCAAGACAAGCATTTTTGCAGTAGAAAACAAGGCCAAACAGCAATCATAGGTAGGGCAACAATGGTATGCAAAAATAGGGGCCAAGAGAGGGGTATTGAAGTAGATGGTAAATGCAAAGCCCAAACAGAAAAATGCCCTTCTATAACACTGAAGAGGGGCCAAAAATATGCACATTTACAGTAGATGAAAACCGCAAAAACAGTATGCAAACATGCTAAGAATGCCATGCAAGAACTAGGATACTATAGGCTATAACATGAGGTACCCCAAACATTCATCAAACCAGAAAATACCCTTCATGAAATATGTCAAGAAGATCAAAATATGACTCTTTCCAGACCTGATGATGGCCGAAAACAGAACCTAGATAGGCTTAACAAAGCATGCAAAAATGGGGGTCAAAGAGGGGTATAATGACAAGTATAACATGGAGACCCCCAACAAAGTTGATCCCTTCTACAATGTTGTAGAGGGACCCAAAATAAGCCTACTCACAGTTCATGACATGCTCCAAAACAGATCACACATAGGCCAAATATTCAATGCAAATTTACAGTAAATGTGAGAGATTATGAAGTAAGTACATGATAGAGAGGCCAAAAATGGTTGAGCCCTTCTTCAATGTTGAAGAGGGGCTCAAAATAGGCCCACTCACAGTTTACATCAGGCTCGAAAACAGATCACACATAGGCTAGAACTTTCATGCAAAATAAGGGCATACAAGATGATATTGAAGCAAGTACCAAATGAAGGGCTCAAACAGGGTTGAGTCCTTGAACAAACATGAAGATAAGCTCAAAAGAGTGACCTTTTCAATTAGGGTCGGAGCCTAAAACAGTGAGCAAGTAGGCTTAAGAAATGAAGCAAGAAAATGCTACAAAAGAGGGAAATGGAGACTTACTCTTGAAGACCTCTTCCTTTCTACCCCTTGGCTTGAGGAATGTTGCTTCTAAGCCTCTGAGAACCTCTCCTTGCTACTGGAAATGGAGTGGTGGTGGTGGTGCTTGATGATGATGAAGAAATGGCACCAAAACTTGAGAATTTGAGAGAGATGGAGAGAGATATATATCTAAGCTCTTAAGAGAGTTTTTCCAACCCTAGTCTAAGAGTTGGGAGGCTCCTTATAAGGACCAAAAGAGAAGGGCAAAGATGGAGGGAAATGCACCCAAGTGTTCCCCTCCAAAATATCCCCCGGATACAGATCTTTTCTGGGGGAAACAACCATACAGCTGTAAAGTGTGGACTGAGAGGGTCATGGCCGGCCTCCCACTTTTCTTTCAGGTGGCCGGCCGGCCACCCCCTATGGCCGGCCGGATAGGGGTCAAAAAGGTCACTGAGAATTTCTGGCCGGCCACCAAAGGTTGGTGTCCTCCCATGTGTGTACAACAAGGCCCTGTGGTTGGAAATTGGTAACTCTGAAACAGGAGAGACAACATGCCACTTTTAGAAGGGGTTCAAAAGGTCCAAATGCAATTACTGGCCGGCCATGTGTTTTTAGGGTCCTCCCATGTGTGTACAACACAAATATGTGGTTTTGGCTCGAAGAAAATGGCCCTAGGGTGTTCAACATTAGCCCGGAAGTGAGAAAAACGGGTGCCGGGGGGCGCCGGAGGAGCATAACTGGTTACTGAGACAATTGCTGGCCTCCCACCCTCCAGTGATCTTCCTGGTGATAAAACAGAGGTACCTGCCAAAAATGAACAAAAACCGATGCAAAACGAGTGCTCGGGGGCCAAAACACGCAGTTCGGGGTCCCGAAAATCGGCCGTTAAGCACCGAAAGTGGTGTTTGGCCACGAAGTGGGTATCTAAGACCCCAGTGTCCCTTGAAAGGGAGTAAATGAGATGCATGCCAAAAACCGGAGGAATCGGAGATGGTTAGACGGTCCCAAACCGAGGCACACGGCCTGACGGCTCCGAAAACCGGGAACCGGGCCTCGAAATGGGCAAAATGGCCTACGGCCACGAAATGTAGCCCACGGCCACTGAGAGATGGTCTACTGGACCTCTCCCCCCCAGGAAGAGAAAACAGAGAAAACCGAGCCTGGTTCGCAAACCGAGGCAAGGCACAGAAGAGGGTTCGGAAGTCCGGAGGCAGGGCTCACGGCCGCGACTCTGAGACTTCTGAACGAGCACAATATGCAACATCACCGAGCGCTCAATCGGTGACGTCTGAGTCTTAAGGTCGGTCAAAAATGGGGTGTCTACAGTTGCCCTTCTTTGACTGAACTCGGAAGTTAAGAAATGACGGGAGTGAATGTCAAAGCCCAGAGACGACCCATTTTTGACAAGGCCGAAGACTTAGACAATCATAGAAGAAGCACGGAGATATGTGCCCGCAGGCGTGCCCGCAGGCAGGGAGGAAAACTGCAAAGCGACACACGCAGAGCCAGATGATCATGCAAATGCAGCAAGCTGTAATGAAGCAAGTATTCGCAAATAGATGCAACAATTTTAAGCAAGAATGCAAAGCAACAACTACATTTCATGCAGTTAGGAATGCAGAGAGTTTATTCAACTCTCGTTGCGTCTCACACGGAGAAGATACAATACCTGCGCGATTCGTCTGGTCGCACCAGCCTCAAATGAACCGTACATACAATATCGTGCCTGCAAAAGAAGAGAAATTCAACAAGAACAATATGCTAACAACATATATTCAATGTGATTCCTGTGATTCCGAAAGTTTGACACGCGCAGTGTCGGCAAGTGAATGCATCACAATGCGAGAAAGGAACGTGCGTGACAACGCATGCTCAAGCACAGAGGCATGGTAATACCAAGAAATCATGCATGACAATGCCAGATGTTCATGAGAATGCAAGTTAAGTGCACAACAATGCAAAACGAGCACAAATCAGGGTGCCCATTCGTTGCGAAACAACGAGCAAGGAAACGCGCGTTTCGGCGAAGGCAACTTGATCACGGCCTCTGATTCACCTCCCGGAGAGGTTACAACATGTTAAAAAAGGATACACCTTGATTTTGATGAGTAATGATGAGACACATGTCAGAAATTACAGCTGAAGTTCCGGCGGAGCAGTTTCGTGCCAGAAAGTGCACTTTTCTTGAACTTTTTCAGGTCCCGGGAACTCCGATCTTCCTCAAAATTTGCAGGGACCTAGGGGAGGAAGTGGGGAACACCACCGGCCAGGTGGTTGGCCTAGGGGAGGTCACCGGCCAGAGAAGAAAAAGCAAATGGCCGGCCAGCCAGAAAAGGTGGCCGGCCGGCCACCTGTCTAAAAGCAGGGGCAATTTTGTCTTTTGCCTCATTTCTATATATATCCTCATCCATTCATTCCGAAATCACTCCCACAGCTGCAAAAACTCCTTCCCTTGCTCCCCAAACCATTTTTTCATTCAGATCTGCACTTTATACGCGCTTTTCGGCCTTTCACGCAAGTTGTTTTCGCGAAATCTTTCAGTTTTAAGCACTTTGAACCGATTAAATTTTGATTTCGGGGCTTCTTTTCTCATTTTCACCACTTGAGGTAAGTTTGTCTTAATATTTGGAAGATTTTCTCGGGAGTTGACTTTTGTTGACTTTTCCATTCCCCGGGAGTTGACTTTTGTTGACTTTTTCCAATTTTGGCTCATTTTTGCTCATTTTTGCTCCTTTTGCAGATTTCTTGAAATGGCGGGTGATTACCCTCATGGCGGAGGTCCTCCAGGTGCCGGGGATGATTTTGATGCCATGACGTTACCCCCGAGGGTCCGGCCTTTTATTCCCGGGAGATACGCCCCATCGGTACACATTCTTCCGCGGGCTATTTTTCGTCATTTCACCGACTTCAATGATCGGGTACCCGGGGATCTACTTCTGCGAGAGCCGGAGCATCATCTCTCTTACGAGGTACGAGAGGTATTTTACTCCATTTTCTATATTTTTCGCGCATTTCGTACCTTTGTCATGTTTGAACACACAGTTTAGCTTATGACATAGTATTTTGCTTGCATTCTGAACACATGACTTGAACACTTGAACTTCTGAACACTAGGCTCATTGATTGATTGTGAACGCACGGCACACGTTAGTTAAGAATTGAACACACGGCTCAAAACACTGATTTGTCGAACACACAGCCCGAATTTGAAGGTGAACACACGGCACACACTGACTAAGAGTAGAACACGCAGTCCCAAACTCTGATTTTCTGAACACACAGTCCACATTGATTGAGAGTAGAACGCGCAGTCCCAAACTCTGATTTTCTGAACACACAGCCCAGATGTTTGAAGTGAACACGTAGCCCACTGATTTTGAAATTTGAACACGCAGCCCAAATACCAATTTACTGAACACGCAGCCCAGATTACAGGTGAACACGCAGCCCACTGATTTTGAAATTTGAACACGCAGCCCAAATACCAATTTACTGAACACGCAGCCCAGATTACAGGTGAACACGCAGCCCACTGATTTTGAAATTTGAACACGCAGCCCAAATACCAATTTACTGAACACGCAGCCCAGATTACAGGTGAACACGCAGCCCACATAGATAGAGAGTAGAACACGCAGCCCTAACTCAGATTTTCTGAACACGCAGCCCAGTTTGAAGGTGAACACGCAGCCCACATAAATAGAGAGTAGAACACGCAGCCCTAACTCAGACTTTCTGAACACGCAGCCCAGTTTGAAGGTGAACACGCAGCCCACACTGATTGAGAGTAGAACAAGCAGCCCTAACTCAGATTTTCTGAACACGCAGCCCAGATTGAAGTGAACACGCAGCCCACTTAAATAGAGAGTAGAACACGCAGCCCTAACTCTGATTTTCTGAACATGCAGCCCAGATTGAAGTGAACACGCAGCCCACTTAAATAGAGAGTAGAACACGCAGCCCTAACTCAGATTTTCTGAACACGCAGCCCAGATTGAAGTGAACACGCAGCCCACTTAAATAGAGAGTAGAACACGCAGCCCTAACTCAGATTTTCTGAACACGCAGCCCAGTTTGAAGGTGAACACGCAGCCCACACTGATTGAGAGTAGAACACGCAGCCCTAACTCAGATTTTCTGAACACGCAGCCCAGATTGAAGTGAACACGCAGCCCACTTAAATAGAGAGTAGAACACGCAGCCCTAACTCTGATTTTCTGAACACGCAGCCCAGATTGAAGTGAACACGCAGCCCACATAAATAGAGAGTAGAACACGCAGCCCTAACTCAGATTTTCTGAACACGCAGCCCAGATTGAAGTGAACACGCAGCCCACACTGATTGAGAGTAGAACACGCAGCCTTAACTCAGATTTTCTGAACACGCAGCCTTAACTCAGATTTTCTGAACACGCAGCCCAGATTGAAGTGAACACGCAGCCCACACTGATTGAGAGTAGAACATGCAGCCCTAACTCAGATTTTCTGAACACTTAGCCCAGATTGAAGTGAACACGCAGCCCATTGAACACAGCTCATTCATTTGATTTGCACACAGCTCATTCATTTGATTTGCACACAGCTCATTCATTTCATTTTCACACAGCTCATTCATTTCATTTGCTGAAACGTGTATTCATTCCGAATGCAGGTTGGCTCTCGCACGGTACGGGGGTATGGCTCCACTGCAGCCAGGGATTGGTATGTTGAGCTTCCGGAGGCAGTCCGGGACTTAGTTGATCTAGCAGGGTTTGGGGCCTTCTGCGTTGGATTATCACGCTGTCCTGCCAGTAGGACTCTGTTGGGAGCTTTGGTGGAGAGGTGGTGGGACACCACTAATTCCTTCCATTTTTCTGCCACCGGGGATCTGACTATAACCCCGTTAGATTTTGCTGTACTCACCAGCCTAGACATAGGAGGTTGGCCCGTTCCTTACGACGAGGATATGGGCGAGTGGGAGGCCGCTTGGATGTATTTGCTCGGGGCTCGCCCACCTGTTGATAGAGCTTCAGGGAGAGTCCGATACACCTGGTTCTCTTCCCATTTTCGGAGGCCGGAGATGGAGCCTGAGTCTCCTGTGGAGGCTGAGCAGTACGCCCGCGGTTTCCTTATGTTCCTCTTTGGCACCACTCTGTTTGCAGATAGGGGGAACACTGTCGGGTTGTATCTTTTGAGTGCCCTGGTGGACCTATCCCAGGTCAGTCGGTACGACTGGGGCGGCGCCGGCCTGGCTACCCTCTATTGCTACATGAGCGCCACTTCCCGCGGGTAGGGAGACTTACTTGGCGGCTATTGGAGAGCCTGGGAGGTACGTTCTGTCCTCTTGATTTACATTTTTGCTCCTCATTACTTGTTCATTGCACACACGGCGCACTTTACATCCTGTATTTTGCACTCAGCATTTTGTATTCACATTCTGCACTGTTTTCCACAGCTATGGGTCTATGTATATTTCCCGACATTAGCCCCGGAGATGGTGGTGGCAGGGCCCCTCATGACCCCGTATTCATTAGTATTCGAGGGTGAGCACCGGCCGAGACCCCGAGAGACTCTCCTCTATCTGCGACAGTACTTTGACACCGTGCGAACAACAGAGGTATTTCAGAACTCTCAGTTCCTTTCATTTTCATCTGTGATCTGCCTTGTATATTCCCGATTTCTGATTGATTCATGCACTGGTTATTCGCAGATCACGTGGCAGCCCTGGGCAGTCTTGGGCGATGGTCTCCGACTTCAGTATGTCGGAGGATTAGGCACCTCCCAGTACAGGATCCTGCTCGAGGGACCGGTTGGTAGAGCATGGTTCCTGGGGGAACGCTTTCTGCGTCAGGTGTGGGGATACCTTTCTCAGGATCCTCCTGCAGCACCTCCAGCCACTATGCGGACTGCTGATAGACTCTCTACCCAGGAGGTCATTAACGCTATGCAGGGCACCGATGCTTTGCTACATCTTACAGAGGGAGACTATGCCACTTATCGTCACACATATCTGATGCCTCCCTTGACAGGAGTGCGCGTTCCGCCACTGAGGCCCTCTGGTGTACCATCTTCAAGTCGGGCTCGTGCTACAGATATCCCCTCCTCCAGCAGGGCTAGTACGTCTCGAGGTGGGGGCGGATCCATTCCCCCGATCCCTCCGACTCTTCATCATCCTGGATGGCCAGACATGCCGACCGAGTTGATGGGGTGGCAGTATGGGACTACTTCTCCGATTCCGATCCCTATAGAGCCTCCGATGCCTGGTCACAGATATGTCAGAGACCCTGATTCACCACCGGTATGTTTTACAGCTTTGATTTATCAGTCAGACATCTGGGCATCCATTCCTTTACTGATAGTTTTGCATTTGTGTCTGTAGCCTCCGGTTGAGTACATGGACGAGATGCTTGGGATGCTGGCCTCACTTGAGGGGATGGTCCTGCGTAGAGAGGCGCAGTTGTCCATCATGGGCTTCCAGGTACCCTTTTAGTTTTCTGGTATTTACCATACTCCTGATGATATGCTGATCTTGAACATTGTACTGCATTGATAAGCTGTTTGTGTAGAGCACATCTGACACACACCCCACTCACATACTGTACTTTCATCTGGTTTTCATATTTGAACTGATGTATTGAACTGTTCATTTTCAGATGCCTCTGGTTTATGCTCCGCCACAGGCTAGACCACCTGGGCCTTCTCAAGGAGGTAGACCATCTGGATCTTTTCGAGATGCTGGAGCATCTGGGCCGTCCCGAGGAGCTGGGCCATCTAGGCCTTCTCGAGGGGCTCGAGGAGCGGGGTCATCTCACAGACGTAGGGCTCATGTTATAGAGCCAGAGCCCGATGAGGATGAGGAGGAGGAGGTCGCAGACCGTGAGTCAGAGACATCTGCTGGGGAGGAAGGCTCCGGTCATGGTTCCGAGAGTGGAGACGAGGCTGAGGGGGATCCGGAGGATGATAGCTCTGACCCGGATGGTGATGATGGTGCAGAGGTTGTCCAGCAGAAGAGGATGAGGGGGCCTCCTCATTCCCGTTCCCGAGGGCATTGATGTTGTTTCCTGCTTTATTTTACTTTTTGCTAGTAGTTTGTAGCACTTTGCAGATTATCAGGCAGTTTTATTTCCTGTAAAACTCGTACCTTTATTTGTTGTAAAACATGATGGAATGAAACAGCTTTTGAAAAGGATGTTTGTGTTTGAAAGTCTTAGCATCGCATCGTGTCATTTTGCACAAAAAATAAAATCGAATGAAATGTGCGCACTGTGTATTCACCGAGTCAGGTAATGAGTCGACACAACAAAACAAACAACTCAACTCGTTAAGAAAAGACAAGATCTTAACAAGTTTACAACTCGATAAGCAAAATACAACAATGTTAACGACTCGATAAACAAAACTTAACAAAATTGCGTAAACAAAAGAGTAACAACTCAAAACACCAAATGTGACAGCTCGACAAAACTTACAACTCGATAAACAAAACGACAACTCGATAAGCAAAACAACAACTCGATGGGCAAAACAAAGCGTACATTCAGATGATCTGGGTGACGGAACGCATCCGAAACTGAGAGAAATGGAGGCCTTTGACATTCCCGATGCATCGAGATGCCTCAAATTTCCTTCCGGAGGGTAAACAGGACCAATGAGCATGGTGGGCCCCACTTTGCTTTTGGGGAGCCATAGGTGGCCGGCCTGCTAGAATAGGTGGCCGGCCGGCCACTTTTCTCTGCAGCCTCCAGAATTTTGACACTTGTCCCCTGAATAGTGTTTTCTCCTCTATAAAAGCTCCAACTTCGAGATTCATTCATTTCATCACTACTTTGCACAAAAATGGAGGCATTTCTCTCAGAAAATCTCACATCTTGGATCTCTTCTCTAGATGGCTCGGAAAAGTTGAACTTCTGGGGTTTCGGCTTGAATGCACTATTCACGCTGGGCCGGACCCCACTGCACTTTCCTTTCCTCCATGCGGCGGCGAGATTTTGGAACCCGGTGATGCACGTTTTCAGCTTTGGAGGGCAAGAGGTATGTCCCACTTCTGAAGATTTTCAAGTTTTGATGGAGTCTGAACATTCAGAAGAGATCTTGCCTCAGTCTCGTTTCGGCCACGCCCAAGCTTTAGGGCGGATGTGCGGTCTCAACGCGCATGATGCTCGATCCCTGATTTGTAACGGGAGGTTGGATATCCCGAGCCTGATTTACCGATTCTCCGATGCCGGTGACCGCGGTGACCATTATCGGCAAGGTTTTCGACAACATGCCCTCTGCTTGTGCATGCTATCTCATTTTCTGTTTGTCTCGGGCTCCGGGGGAGCTAACATCCGTTTGATTGAAGTTGCTCAAGGCTTGAGGGAAGGAAATAGCTGTACCGCCATGACATTGGCTGAGACACTGCTGGGTTTGGATGCCTTCCACCGCCAGGAGACAACCAGGTTTGCGGGGAGCCCACTACTGTTGCAGGTAATGTTTCCCACCCAAGCTCACATATGTAGTCGCTCACATCGCTCGGCCCTCAGGCTCGGTTTTTTCTCACAAAACCCTCATCTTACTTTTCTCTCATCGCACATCTCTCTATTCTTTATTCTCTCATTTTTCATCCCTCCCCAGATATGGTTGATGGATAAATTGCAAGTTGTGGACTCTTGCCCTGCTTACTCAGCCCGTGGCTACTTCTTTCGACAACGCCTGGTTGACACCCTTGATGAGGGATGGTGGGTTGAATGGATGTGCAACTTGTCAGCTGAACGCATTGCTTGGCGCTGTCCTTGGCTTAACCTTCCGGCGATGAGCTATAGCATGTTCCAGGATACTGGGATCCGGTTGATTGGCCTGATCCATTGTGTATTCTATTTCCCTTTCCGCATTCTGCGCCAGTTCGGCCATGATCAGACTTGCCCTCCAAAGGGGATAGAGTATCCGGTCGCCTTCCCGATCCAAGGTGCACACCTCGCCCGACATACTACGGCTTGGAGGACTAGAGAGCTCCTGCCCCCCGCTCCTATTTTCAGTTGCACTTTGTCTGATGAGTGCTGGGATTGGCTCAATGAGGAGGCACAGATTGGGCCTAGGTCGGCATCAGAGGCTTCGACTAGCTCCGGGAGGGGGCGCAGGGACATCTGACCTGACCATGCCCCAGATTTATTGCTTTATTAGTACTTTCAAGTTTTCATTATGAGTGTAATAAAAAGCAACTTCAATTGTATGCAAAAGCAAGAGAACTCTGTTTTGAAATCAATGAAATTGAAGGTTGTGGTACTGAAAATTTTCCGCTTTGGTCCAAAAATGGTCTTAGTTGTGAAAAGATTAATTTGAACAAAGTCAACTTTTATTAAAACTTTTCAAAACTATTTTCGATAAGGATCAGAACTGGACACGCCTGAGATCTGTCACTGAGATGCACAACCCCGGATCCCAGCAACTGGAAAGTTGCCCCTAGTCTGAATGGTACCACAGCACCTCCTGGCAACGGAAAGTTGCCCCTAGTCTGAATAGCACTGCACCAGAGATTACGATGAATGCTGATGGACAAGGATGACTGAGATGATCAAAATGAACAAAGTTGATCGGGGAAAATGTTTATGGCTGAACTTCAGGATGAAGCTGCCTACGTATCCCAAAGATGGGAATCAAGCCTTACGTAGTTCAGGCTTAGGTTCGCTCGGGTATTTTTACTCTCCTTTTGCGCTCTAACTTTTGCCAAGGCCGCCCTTTGCGGGTTTTCAACCTTGCGAGCTCAGTTTTCATATTTTCAAATTTTTGTGCTCTGAGTTTTGCCTAGGTCGCCCTTTCGGGTTTTCGGCCTAGCGAGCCTCTCAAGGGTAGTATTTCTTCAACTTGTCCATGTTGATCGGTTGTGAAAACTCTAAGCCATCCAGATCCATCAGAACCACAGCTCCACCTGACCAGATTGACTTGATGATGTAGGGACCAGTCCAATTGGGTCTGAACTTGCCCCTTGGGTCGTGGATGGGAGCTCGGTTGTCCTTGAGCACCAAATCTCCTTCCTTTAAATTCCTGGACTTAACCTTCTTGTTGAAAGCCCGGGCAATTCTACGTTGATAACCCTGAACATGGTACAGTGCTTTCAGTCTTCTTTCATCGAAAAGCATGAGTTCCTCAAATCTATTTTGCTGCCAATCCGCTTCGGCTATCTGGCCTCCAGCCAATACTCATAATGACGGAACCTCAATCTCAATAGGTAGAACGGCCTCCATCCCATAAACCAATGAATACGGAGTCGCCCCAGTTGAAGTTCTGATTGAAGTCCGGTAGCCCCACAGAGCAAACGGCAGCTTATCTGGCCAGTCCCGGTAGGTTTCCACCATCTTCTGTAGTATGCGCTTGATGTTCTTGTTGGCGGCCTCAACCGCTCCATTGGTTTGCGGCCGATAGGTAGACGACTTATGAAAAGCCACATTGTATTTTTCCAACAAGTCTATCACTTCTTTCTTGAAGTGGGAACCGTTATCTGAAATTATTTCGTTTGGGACCCCGTAGCGACAGATGATGTTCTTTCTAATAAACTTTGCAACGTGCGAAGCCTTCAACACCGCATAAGATTGGGCCTCAACCCATTTTGTGAAATAATCTACCGCTACCAAGATGAACTCATGCCCATTCGACCCATTTGGCGTGACAGCTCCGATCACATCAATTCCCCAAACTGAAAATGGCCATGGCGAAGTCATGTTGTACAGCTTTGTCGGCGGGATGTTCATGCGATTTGCATGAATCTGACATTTATGGCATCGCCGAACAAAACCAATACAATCCTCCTCCATGGTGGACCAGTAGTAACCTTGTCTGAGAATCTTCCGTGCTAGCATTACCCCATTCATATGTGCTCCACATTCCCCTCCATGGATGGCTTCCATTAGACTCTTTGACTCTTTGGCATCAACACACAGTTTATGCATTCCCAGATGACCTCTTCTATACAGCTTACCCCCACAGATGATGAATTGAACGACCAATCTTCTTATCGCCCTTTTGTCCTTGGCGTTTACCCCTGGCGGGTATGCTTCCTTCTCCAAGAAATTCCAAATGTCGTAATACCAAGGGTGTTCGTCCTGAACTTCATCTATGGCTGCAATCAACTCATAGGCTGGTGCAAATTTCTGGTCAATGATGACTGGACGCATCCGGACTCCACACGGGATGTCTATCATGGATGATAGAGTTGCTAAAGAATCTGCGAACCTGTTGTTCTCTCTTAGTAGATGAGTAAAACTTAGCTTCTCAAACCGAGGAATTAGCAAATCCAGGGTTTGGTGATACATCATCATCTTTTCCTCTTTTACTTTCCAGTCTCCTTTAGCTTGAGACACAACGAGGTTCGAGTCCCCAATGACGTCCAGCCGTCTTGCCCCTAGTTCCAGGGCTGCTTCTAGGCCAACGATGCACGCCTCATATTCTGCTTCATTGTTCGAGACTTTGAACCGGAGTTTGAAGGCTAGAGGGATACGGGAATTGTCGGGCGCTATCAGCAACACTCCTATCCCATACCCATGTTGATTTGACGCTCCATCAAAGTACGTCGTCCAAGTTTCATCGTCGATATGCAAAATGGCTTCATCTGGGAACAAATACTCCACTACTTCATCCCCCTCAACCGGGTGGTCGGCAAGGAACTCTGCTACTGCTCTTCCTTTTACTGACTTGCGTGTGACATACTTCAAATCAAATTCGGAGAGCAACAGCAATCAACGAGCTAGCCTACCCGTAAGCGCTGGTTTCTCGAAAAGATATTTGATGGGATCGAGTCGTGAAACCAACATTACGGAGTGAGCTAACAAGTAGTGCTGCAGCTTCCTGGTAGCCCATACCAGAGCTAAGCAAGCATTTTCCAGCGGTGTATATCGGGTCTCATATTCCAGCATTTTCTTGCTTAAATAGTAGATGGCTTTCTCCACCTTGTCTTCTGATTCTTGAGCAAGCATGCAGCCCATCGTGGTCTCCATCACTGACAGATACAAAATCAACGGTTTCCCCGGTTTTGGTGGCGATAAAACGGGCGGGTTCTGTAGATATTCTTTGATCTGTTCAAACGCTGCTTGACATCGGCCGTCCCATTGGAACTTCTTTCCTTTCTTCAGGAGACCAAAAAGTGGTTCACAAGTCAAGGTTAATTTCGAGATAAACCGTCTTATGAATTGCACTTTACCCAGAAAGCCTCTCACCTCCTTTTCAGTCCTTGGTGGGGGCATTTCTAGGATGGCCTTGATTTTGGAAGGGTCGACTTCGATGCCCCTTTGTGTAATCAGAAACCCCAACATTTTTCCCGCTGTAACACCAAACGTACATTTTTGAGGGTTCAGCCGCAACCGGAATTCCCTGATCCTTTGGAAAAACTTATGCAAGGCGGTGTAGTGGCCCTCTCTTTCTTTGGACTTGACAATCATGTCGTCCACATACACCTCAACCTCTTTGTGGATCATATCATGTAATATTGTGGTCGCGGCCCGTTGATAAGTAGCTCCAGCGTTCTTCAACCCAAACGGCATTACCCTGTAGCAGTATGTCCCCCACGGGGTGGTGAATGCAGTCTTTTCCCTGTCTTCTGGTGCCATCACTATCTGGTTGTATCCTGAGAAGCCATCCATAAACGAGAGCAATGCATGCCCTGCTGTGAAATCTACCAACTCATCGATGTGTGGTAAGGGGAAGTCGTCCTTCGGACTAGCTCTGTTCAAATCCCTGAAGTCCACACACACCTGGATCCTGCCGTCCTTCTTCGGCACCGGAACAATGTTGGCCAACCAAGTTGGGTACTCAGATACCAGCAGGAAGCTTGCGTCGATTTGCTTGGTGACCTCTTCCTTAATCTTGAGAGCCCAGTCCGGGCGGATCCTTCTGAGTTTCTGTTTGACAGGTCGAGCCTCGGGGTCAAGGGGGATCCGATGCTGTACAATCTCAGGATCGATTCCAGGCATGTCTTCGTAGGACCACGCGAAAACATCTTTGAAATCTTTTAATAAAGCGACTAAGCGCTCGCGTTCCTCCGAAGACAACGTGGACCCGATCTGGACCAGCCGCGGGTCCTCCTCAGTACCAATGTTCACGGTAATGATTTCATCCATTAATGGTTTAACAAATCTCTCTTGCTCTTGCTCAATTAAATGTTGTAAAACCGGAGGAACTTCGTCGTCTTCGTTTTCATCAAAATTTTGAAAGTCTGAATTAATGCAATAAATTAGGGGCACAGAAAAGTACTCGGAAACCACAGATAGTTCATTCTCATTAGGCACTGCCAGATCATCCAATTCATCGGTTACAATAGACTCAAATGAAAAGGAAAAAGACGACCTAGACAGGACCGTGGCATCCGAGTTAACATCCCCAGGAGTACCAGACTCAGACTCAGTCGAGCTGGAACCTGATTCCGACTCACAAGACTCGGTGGAATCAGATTCCGGCTCACTACCTGACCCGGTGCTGCTGGACAAAAATCCCTCCTCGTACTGCCAAGTGAGAGAGGGTGCGATAGATGCATCCAAGATAGCTGCTGGTTGGCTCGCAGCCGTTTCATCCCCAATCATGGAAACCTCGGAGTTATCCCCCAAGCACTTATGGTCGATCGGAGGATCAGAGAGTAGACATGCCAGCGCTACCCCCATTTCAAATTCTACGCCCTCAGGATCCACTGCCCTATACTGCTCAACCTCAGCTGATGGGTCCGTCTGCTCTTCGGCAACATCCTCCCCGGGTAGTTGCAGGTCGAAAAAGATCTCAAAACCAGGCACGCGCTTCTTTTCTGCGTTTATCCATGGTTCTGGGAAGCCGCAAAATGGAAAATCCTCCCCCTCCCGGACGAAGCGTCCGTTTAGGGTGCCCTGGATGGGCCTATGCATCAAGTCAAATGGCTTCCCAGCCTGCTTTGCTCTGGCCCTTCCGGCCATTTCTTTCCCTTTCCTCGCCCAGTCCTCTTTGGTGGGTAAATAACCCAGTCCAAAGGTATGCGGGTTATGGGGCACTTCGGCCAATGTTGCGACGCCTTTCCTGCCGCTCCTTCCTAATCCCATCCCGGGGATGTGTTGTAGCTTGTTCATGAGGTAGACGGATTGAGCACTGACGTACATACCTTCATTCACAGCCATAATGTTTTGCACAACTCGGGCCTCGGCCAGAGTAAATCCTGATATAAACACGTCCTCCATGCCGTGCTCTATTTCTAGGACTGGTGTAGACACCTCCGGAGGGGGATGGATCGATGAATTCCCAAACACAATGGCTACTCCCTTTCCATAGGGGTATTTCACCATCTGATGCAGAGTGGACGAGACGGCCTTCACCTGATGCAACCACGGTCGCCCCAGAAACAGGTTGAAAGTTGCGGGAAACTCCAAGACATGGAAATCTATCTCGTGTTGTCCAGGTCCAACCTTCGTCTGAATCTTGACAGTTCCCATCACTTCTCTGCTGGTATTATCGTACGCTTTGATCACCTGAGTTGTCGGGATGAAGTCCGCGGGCTTCAACCCGATTGCATACACTGTTCTGGCTGGGCATACATTGATAGCAGACCCGGTATCAACAAGTACCACCGGTATCCACTTGTCTCTACATTCCACGGAGATGTAGAGAGGTTTGTTATGATTCACACCCTCAGGCGGCAATTCCTTGTCTGAGAAGGTTAAAGCCGGGGAGCCTCCTCCCGGAAAAACCAGCCCAACCAGCTGCTCTGGTGTAGTATCGATGGAGAGCTTGGCCTTGTCCATGGCAGATAGGACAGCCTGTCTGTGTACCCGTGGAGCCATAAGCAGTCCCCAGATGGAGATGTCTGCTTGTATCTTCTTTAATTGCCTCAGCACAGCTTCTTCTTCAATCTGTTTCTCTCTCTGTTTCTCAGCTTCCTTGTCTTTACCAGATGCTTCTGGTTGGTCTAGGTGCGGGGGCTTGAAGTACCGCCCACTCCTGGTTATGTGGTCCACCTCATCGAGGTACCAGGTGCTGTCTGGTTGATTTACTCCCCAATCTTCGTCTGTGTGGGCAAGACATAAGTCGTCGTCTTCCCACCACATCCCGTTAGCATCCAAAAGACACCTGTCTGGTTCTGGCAGATGTGTACTCTTAGTACCTTCATCCCATATGCTCACAGCATTGTCCGTTCTTGTGCCCACAACACTCTCAGCCCCTTCATGGGCTTTTGCCTTTCTGATTCTCTCAGAATCCCAAAACTTCTCCTGTTCTGTCTGCGTTGCTGCAGTTTGTTGTTCCATTGTCTTTGCATCCATAATGCTTAAGTCCCGAGCGGAATTCTTTGTACCGGCGCTCTCCGGCAATCCATTCTGACTCTTGGCCCTTCCGGCCACAGTTGATACCCTCGCCCCTGCCGGGCTCTGCTCTGGCTGAAACTCCACAATATCAGGCTGATCATCTAACCACCCGGTGGCCTCCGCCGACTCCTCATATTCAAACCAGTTGATTGTTGCATCTCCTGATTCTTGGTCGTTGAAGAACTGGAGGTTGGCGAAGTCCTCCTCCACTGTTGCTAGATCATCTGTCCCTTGTTCAAGTCTGTCCCCCTGAATCATGCACAGTTCAGCTTTTTCTGGCAACCCCACACTCAGCTCGGACTGGCCCACTGATAAAATGTATTCGCTTGGATCATAGGCTCCCCCAGCATAATTCCCGGGCTGTTCCATCCCAGACTCAACAACTCTGTTCTCCTCTGAAACCTGCCCTGTTCCATCTTCAGTGGTCACCACCTTTGACTCAGATTGGGTTGTGAAGGTGTCCAACACGCACAGGTCAGTGCAGTCGGGAAGGATCACCTCCAGCTTGGGTAGGTGGGAGGGAGTAATGTAGATACTAGGATCGTAGGATACGACCCCAGTTTGGATGAGGTTGACTCTTTTGGGTGGTGGATCTTGGTTATGGGTAGGGAGTGGGTTGGTTGTGACGTTAGGTCTATCTGGAGGTAGAATAATATTTCTGTCGATGAGGTCCTGAACCTCGTGACGTAGCCGGAAACATTGGTCTGTATTATGACCGTGCTGCTGGTGGTACTCACAGTACTTGGCTGGGTTGTGAGAGGGGGGGAGTGGATTTGGTGGCGGCCTCGGCTCCAGGGGTTTTAGATGTCCCTTTCTAATCAAGACCCCCAGAACCTTGGACAAAGGCATGTATAGTGGAGTAAAGGTTCTTTGGCCTCTGGGCTGGAATCTCGGGGCTTGGGTACTGCTCCCGGATGTACTGGAAAAGGGGGTGGCCGCCATGGGCCTTGGCTGGGGAGGGGGATTGGTGGTGACCATACTGACCTCCGAAGTCCTTGTGTTTGCAGCGCCACTCGGGCCTGCGTTGTTATTGCGGTTGAATGTCCTCCGGGGTTGCTCCCGGTCCTGGTCAATCAGACCTTGCTTCATCGCATCCTCGATCTGTACCCCCATCTCGTGTAAGTCTGAGAAGGTGGGAAAGGGGAGTACGATCATCTTCTGCATGAGTTTTGGTTGGAGATTGCGCACAATCATCCTAATTTGATCTTTGTCTGTAGGCCTCAAGGTCATCATCGATGCCTTTGCCCTCCATCGAGTTACGAAGTCTGAGAAGGTCTCCTTGGCCTCTTGCCTCGTCGTTTCGAGATCACGAGTTGTAATCTCGATCTGTGTATTGTACGAGTACTGTGCAACGAAGGCCTCAGCCATCTCATCCCAGTTTCTTTTCACGTCATCTTCTAGCTTCGCGTACCAAATGGCTGCCACACCCGACAAAGTTCGGCCAAACAGGGAAAGCTTTTGTGGTCGGGTTAGGCCCATTGGCCGCAAGATGTCTGAAAATAGCCGGAGATGGACCATAGGATCTCCGGATCCATCGAAACAGTCAATTTGCGGCATCTTGAATCTGTCGGGCAGTGTCACGGCCACATTGGTGTACCCATCTTCGATGTCTGGAATGGCCTTCACCCCCTGCGATTTCTTAAAAAGTTTCTCCAATTTGCTCAATTTCAGAGCTGTATGGTCTATCTCGAACTCGAAGGGAGAGTCTGGATGGTTGGCAGGTGTATGAGTCTTGGACAGTTGAGGCAGAAGCGGGGGCGGAGCCAACCCCGTTGGATGGCCTATGTCCTCTTGAATATTCTGGACATTGGGTAGGGTGTTCTGGGTGTTCAGGGGGGTATTCTGGGGATTTGGCAGGGCATTCTGACCAGTGGATGCCTGCTCGGGTAATGGAGCTCCGGGTGGAGGAGGAGCTGGGTGTGAGGTTGATATTCCGGTTTGCTGCTGGAGCCTGGTAATGAGCTCAGCCTGTTGGGCCATGACTATGGCCTGTTGCTTAGAAAATTCCGCTTGGCGGATGGCATCCTCTTGCATCTGTCTCATGCTCTCTTGCATTTGGCGCATCATCGCCTCCATCCCTGATGTATTTGGCGGATCCATCTGAATAACCGGTAAATGTACCTCTATGGTGGAAACAGAAACCTTAGTCCGACTGTTTGCTGCTAAAGTAGACTGTTGCCCCGGTAATCTCTGCTCTGACACACTGCGCCTCCTCGGCCTTCTTCTAACAACCGGGGGTAGAGAGTGGAACACTGGATGTCTGTCAACCAGATCCTCGGATCGATTGAGTCGGCGACCTCGTGTCCAAAGTGCTTGGGGTATATCTACGGGTTCGGAAGCAATTGTGCTACAAACCTGCCCTAGCAAAAGATAAATAAAGCGAAAAGGAAATAAATAACCAGAAAAATGGACAGCATAACAGCTTAAATTAAATACACAACACACAGTCGGGCATACAACACACGGTTGATAAGCTGGGTATACACTGTCCTCGATCACTGATTACTGTCCCTATATCACTGTTTCCCAAAACCGAATCTGATATCTGCAGACAACTAATTCTCAAATGACTGGCTGATGCCCGCAGGCCTGATGCCCAATCTCAAAAGCTGATGCCCGCAGGCCTGATGCCCAAACCCATAAACTGATACATGCATTCCCTGTAGAGACGCACTCTAACAAGCACATAACAGATAAGTGAGAGCCAAAACACCCCTGTGTTGGGGTAGGGTTTCCCTGTCCTATTTTGTCAGGAACTAGGGTTTCACTAAGCACGCAGCGGTTTCAAACAACCTATAAACGGGTAAGCAACCTGTCCTAGTTTGGAATGGTCACTATGGATCCGAATATGCACTAGGTCGAATGGTCAAAAAGGGTGCCCCGGTAAAACCGGGGTTTGTGTTCCCATACTGGTAGAGCCCGTAAGCGATCAGCCTTATGGACATGCCTTGACAAGACAAGCCTCCGGCAAACCGCTCAGGAATAGCAGATGGCAAACACGGTGTCCTAGGCGCACCAATGCAAATGCAATGCAAAGAAACACACAAGTGTAGTCAAAACCAGATATCACGAGTTCGAGTCAAGTTCTCTAAATTCCCCAGCAGAGTCGCCAGAAACTGTAGACGTCCCCCGAACGCATCCCGGGGGAAGGGAGTGCGAGTCCTCCCCCCCCCCCCCCCGGTTCTGGTTCGATATTGGGTTACTACAGTTCGAAGGACTCAAATGTCACGGTTCTAAATCTCGAACCAAAGAGTCCAAATCCGGCAAATTGTTTTGAAAACAGATTTTTTTTGAAAGAAGTGCCAAACATGGACTGCTTTGCCAGATACAGAGTCGCCACCTAAATATTTTTTAATGGGGAAATTTAGGAAACCCTGACTCGGTGCCAAAGGCCACGTGTCCGTCATCACCAAAGTTGCCTCGGCTCGGGAACTTGGGTACGATTGGGGAAGGTCACTTCGTGAGCACCCCCGCTCGCCCGGTCAAAGACCGGCCTCTACTAACCATGATATCTGTTTTTGAAAACATTGTGTGTTCTTATTCCGGTTTATTAGCCTAGGTTACTATGTGATGCGCACAGCATACAAGTATAGACTGAGTCGCCTGAATTGGAACAAAACATTTCATGTTTGTTTGTTTGAAAATGGTTTGCTGGTGCTACCCGCAGGTAGGCTTAAGATGCAGATTTTGCCACCCTCGGGTGGGCTTAGAAAACAGTGATTTTGCCACTATCTAGTGGGCTTAAAACAAACAGTCAATGCATTGTTCCAATCCAAATAACTCAACCTCCACCCACAGGCATTCGAGGCAGTTATATCACATAAGCAAATAGCCTCATGGCAAGCATGCTATTCATGGCAGTCACTCACACGCATGCAAGGATGCTAAAGCATAAAACTCACCGAGTACTCCAAGCCAAAACAGAAGCTCATTAGAAATCATGCATGATCCTAAATATGCTGAAATGCCTAATGCAACACATGCAAAATGCAACTATAGCAGGCTCGGCTATTCTAAACATGGCATATGGAATGCTACAACTAACACGTATTCAATTTGGAATCGAAATACAAATGCAGTTTGTATGATGCGCCGAGCCCGGTGCATACAAAACAGATGAATGAATGCAAACATGCTATCATACTGTATGCTAATTGAAATATGCCCTATATCTAACCATTGTAAGCAGGTAAATAAAAGGGAGAAAGACGTGGGGTTGGAAGACATACATCACACTCACCCACACTTATTACAATCATGCCCTCGCGCAGAGGGTCCAAATAAATATACAGTCCGAATAAAAGAATATTACAGTCCAAAATAATACAGATTCCTAATTAATTAACAAATTAACTAAGAAAACTGTAAAACTGGCATGCAAGCCAGGGGCTGCCTTGATTCTGATAAATGATGCATGCCGGGCTGCTTTGGCGCTGAAATCCACTGGGATGCCCCAATTAGCCTCTGTTTGCACCTGCTCTTGAAATGCGTGCCAAGCTCCGAAAAGTTGCTGATTCTTCATTTTGCTGCAACAGAGAGCAGGAAAGGGGCATAGCAATATATTTCACAAATATATGCATGCCTCGATCCTCGTGCCACCAATCACGCATCTCGATCCATGATGGCCGACGAGAGTCGGATTGCACAACTCAATATAGGATGAATGCGTATGAATGCTACAACAAAACCTAACTCCATCATGGGTAATCCGGAGTGTCGGTGACTTGGGAATTGAGACCCGTTCCGTCACTCGGGGTGCGAAACGTGCCTCGTTTCCCGTGCCCGGGCTAACTCCTATTCCGAACACAATGCAATATGCATGAAATGCAGCTAATATACAATCCTAACATACACAATGCTATGAAAATGAGATGTTTCGAAATGCGTGCACGTGGGCACGCAAACCGAGGCAATGATCCTAAGGCATGAAATGGCAATACGCAATGCAAATTGGACTTACACTAACATGAGTGGACCTCAGCCACACTCACATAAGAGGCCGATGGATAAAAGTGAAGTGCCTCGAAATGCGTGCACACGGGCACGCAAACCGAGGCAATGACATAAAGGCATGAAATGGCATGGAAATGATGTGCAAAGATGCGAATGAATTTCAGCACTCATAAATGATGCAAAACAGTCCCGAAATGAGGCGAAAGTACACCCGATGCATGAAATGGCCCCGAAATGCGAAATTAGGCACCCGAAATGGCCTATAGCTATGCAATGCATGCACAATATGGACATGGAACGAAAATACAGTAGCAAGGCAGCCCCAAGACAAGCATTTTTGCAGTAGAAAACAAGGCCAAACAGCAATCATAGGTAGGGCAACAATGGTATGCAAAAATAGGGGCCAAGAGAGGGGTATTGAAGTAGATGGGTAAATGCAAAGCCCAAACAGAAAAATGCCCTTCTATAACACTGAAGAGGGGCCAAAAATATGCACATTTACAGTAGATGAAAACCGCAAAAACAGTATGCAAACATGCTAAGAATGCCATGCAAGAACTAGTGATACTATAGGCTATAACATGAGGTACCCCAAACATTCATCAAACCAGCAAATACCCTTCATAAAATATGTCAAGAAGATCAAAATATGACTCTTTCCAGACCTGATGATGGCTGAAAACAGAACC